>JANHGB010042839.1:7261-17775 GCA_026283785.1 Coracopsis vasa | reverse complement strand
TTTTGTGTTATACCTTAGTTACTGGACTGTTCTTATCTCAACCTGTGGGAGTTACATTCTTTCGATTCTCCTCCCCACCCCTCCGGGAGCGGGGGAAAAAGGGGGGAAAGTGAGCGAGCAGCTGCGTGGTTCTGGGTTGCCGGCTGGGCTTAAACCATGACAGGGGAGAAGTAAAAACAGGCATTCATTAATTCCTGTAAATATACATCCACCCAACAGATGGACAAGGGTTGCAACCTGCAAATGGAACAACTTTCTTCCTTCCCTTAAATAAATACTAATAAAAAATAATAGTGGAGGCAACGAGTTACAAAAAGGGCTCATGAAAACCTTGTCTTTAAGAAATTTTAATATCAGGAGGGAAATAATTTGGTCAAATAGTTATAACGATGTTGATTTCGTCTGCTCTTAACAACAACAAAGACAACTCTGAAGCCTCTCAAGAACATATATAACACCTGACCCTTTTTTTACCTCTATGTGCAATCAGAGCAGCTTGGGAAAAGAAAAGTCTATTTAGAGTAAAACATCCTTTCATGAAAGAGAATATTTAGAGAGGGCTTTACTACCACCTTACCATTCAACCAAGAGGTACAAAGCACAGTAACAAGAAATGACCATGAATTCTCAGACCCCCTGTAGCTACGCAATTCCTCTGCAGAAAATCAGTTTCAGAACCGGACTGTAACCTCACCCATAAGCATAAATTCCATAAGAGAAGGATTAGGTTCATCTTTGAAAAGGAAGCAAAACTAAACCAAGCTCTTACTGGGTGTTCTTCTCTGTCCTCCAACTGCAAGATACACTGACGATAGGGAAAGAAGAAAAGGAGTTAGTGATTGAAAAGTTTCTGCCAGTACTGAAAGCAATGGTTTCTGCTTTCTGAATGCTTTGATGACTTTGTAAATGTGAACAAGCTTCTCTGTAGCATACCCCAATGCCTATATATGTCATGGACACCTCTTCATTCTTCACTTCCTTGGACAATGGTATAGATATTATTTGTCCTTAATGGCTACTGCTTATATAAATCAGACAAAAATCACAAGAATAGATGGCATTTACAGAAGACAGGCAACTCTGGTTTTTGTGCCTTGAATTTGACAAATTAATTCAGACATTTAAAACATGGCCTTAGTTTGATGTGTCCAGTCTCTTGAAAACTAACAAGTTCAAGGAATAGACAGAAACTGCTTGATTTGGCTTTATGTCCAGACAAAAACACCATATACAGAAAGCCATACATGAGTGAACATGGAAATCTGCAGTCAGATAAAAATAAGGCGAAAAAAATAGCTCAATTCAACAGGCAGATGGAATGGCTGGAAACCTGTCCTCTTCTAGCCCAGCTTCGCCTTCTGGAAGCAGAAATGAGCACTAGTCCTCTGTGGAAAGCAGAAGGGAAGTTGTCAGGATTTGCCTTTCCCCAGCTTTTTCCTGTCTTGAAAGGTTACTGGCTCCTACCCTGTCCTTTGAAAGAAACAGGAAATAACTTGAACTTATTCTGTTTTTACTTGACCAAGAATCCCCTGACAAGGAAATTTTCTCTGCCTGTGTATCTAGGGAGAGAAGTGGCTAGGCATGTTGTACTACTGCTGTGTGGTCAGAGATGGAAAGGTATTTTGCTTACAGAGTTGCTTAAGACTAGTTTCTTACTAGCTGCAGGCCCTTGAAACGGAGGAACACAGGCTGAATTTCAAAGGTAAGCAAAAACCCAACACATTTCCCATGGGCAGAAGCTTTACACAGCCAAAAATGTAGCCTCAGCCTCTTAGCTGACTGTCTGATGAAAATCCTGGACCACTTCATCAAAGGCATTTTCTCCTGAAACTGAGAACTGCACTGGTAAAGTCTGAATGGACATTTTCTTTAAATCTACTTTTTTTACCTTGAAACACTATCACAGACTGCAACCCCACCCATCTTGGGAACATAAAGATGTATATGCACAGACTAGGGAATTTGTTCTTATCACAAGCAGATTTCAAGTAGAACATTACCACGTGTTTGATGCACAATACACTGGATGCCAACATCTCTTTAAACTATTAGGACTCTTCAGGTCCCTTTCTGGGTCAATTATTTTATTTGGATGGTCTCCTTTCTACTGTAGTACGCCCATAAACCCACCTCAGCCCTGGCTTCAGGAAGTATATCTGACACTGCAGGAGCAGAAGGGAGCGCTGAGAACACAATACCACCACTGAATCCATCCTGGGTCACACCTGTGAAAAATCTCTCTGCAGTCATACACTTCCATTTCTCTGAAGTGTTGTTCTGAAATGATGAGCAGCTGCTGCAGGGAATGATACGGATTAGGTGCAAAAGATACGTAACTAAACATGGTTGCTTCAACACCAAAACCAAGATGGCTGGGTTTTGAGGTCCTGAAAACCCACAGCTCCCATCTGCCAAGACTGATTAACTCCCTCTGGAAGAGATCAGGTCTTGCTAGGTACCTGCCTGCCTACCTTTTGGGTAAATGCGATGCCCCAAAATTACGATACTACAGGAAAAGGTTTTTACATCTTGCAACACCTCAAAAATTCCTAATGAAGCACCCTCAAAGTGCCCCAGCCTCCTGGTGACTGGAAGTCTGCAGCAGTTCACAGCCGCCTTCTGATCTGCTCCATGCCTCCATGTCTACTTTCCTCTTGGATGTGGTAGTCTCAGCAGCTGCTACTGATGGCAGTGCACAGGACCTCAGAGGTGATGCAGGAAGAACAGGTAGAGGACACAGAGCAGAGCCCATCAGTCACTCAGGACCAACTGACCAGACAAGGCAGTGAGTGGCCCCATTCTACCCCAATTACCTTGAAAAATGCTGCAACTAGTCCGAAAATCCCCTCAATGCCTCCTGCATGCTTAAAAGATAGAGAGGGAAGAAAATGCTTAAAAGATAGAGGCGGAAGAAAATGCTTAAAGATAGAGAGGGAAGAAAATGAGACTGAAACTCTGGCTGGGGAGTGATAAGGTGGAAGCTCTGGGTTTAGATACATGGGCTACTCTGGGACTAGCAGCTTTGCCAGCTGTGGGTCAGTCTGTTCACCCCTGTGTGAGGTAATGTGAACCAGAGCATTTAGAGAAGTAAACATAGCTGAGTGATTCACACAAGGTGATTTAATCACCGCTGACCTGATGCACAGACCTGTGCTGTAATTCCCATCTGATGCATCAGCTTCCACTCCAGCATTCGCAGAGAGGTGATAACAATACTTTATTTGTTCACAAGAGACCTCAAAAATCTAGTGCTGAAGGTTTTATGTTACCATGTTTTAACTTCAGAACCGATACCTCTCAATTCCAGCTGTTTGGTGACACCTTTTTTATGTACTGGTTTTACTGAAAGTGCTAGTACTGTGATTCTCTGCTGTTCTCAGCTCAGCTATAGCTATTTTAACTGCAGACCCCCGGGTAGCAGCAGTCCCTGGGTCACAGCAAGGAATTCACGGTGCCGTATCAATTGCAAATTAACCTTCTTTCCTCCATAAAGTCTTGTAAAGCCTCCATCGTTGACTCTTAAGTGACCTGAAAGACGCATTGTGCAAACTTTAAGCAAAAAACCCCCAGAGAGACCTCCCAAAATACAAATTGTGAACTAAAAAAAAGGTACAACGACTTGTTTGTGCAGGAAACAGTTACACTCAACCACACACTTTGATGCCATCTGCTCTTACAAAGTCAGGTCAAGCAAAGTGAAAGACAAAAAAATTTATTAGCAAATCTGATCTGTTATCCTAGGATCTTAAATTCCACTCAATTACGTCTGTACTGAGCACTGAACTCCTTCGAGGGCTGTCTAAAGCTCATCCCTTTCCAAGGCCACTTGCCTCACAGTTACGAAACCATGTCCAGTCATACACATCAGTGGGCAGTTTGTTGCTAGAAACATGTGCCAGATTTTTCAGTTGATTTTAATCTGGCTTCAAAACAACTGCCAGTGGCTCTCATGGTATCTTTCCCCGTAAATTAAAACATGCTTCCCAGAGATATGCCTGATACTTTCTTTTCATTTAAGTCTTTAAACAACCACACAAGCCTCCTCTCAAGCTCTTTCAGAGAACTTATATCTCATTTTTAAAACAAACCAAGCCCGGGCTAGATGGATCTGTAGTTTGACCAAGTACAGCTGCTCCTACTTATTTATTTTATCAAAGTAAATAAAGTGCCCAAGCACATGGCTTTTAGTAGTGTTAGACTGTGCTGGGACTCACAGGTGTTTGCTGTCGGTCCCCACCAAAGTGGGAGAGATGAAAATTCAGGACTGCACAAAAGTCCTGGAAGTAACCTCCCATTTCTCTCTTCAGAGCTTGCACTGAACATGTAAAACAGAGTAAGTCTACTTGTTCCTCTAAAAACCACAACAGCCTGCCTGTAAAATTCACAAAGAGCATCTCATTCCCTAATTCTAGTACGATTCAATTGCCTTCTGCTCACCTAAACCCCATATTTCACTTCCAAATTGAACCATACTTCCTAGGCTTAATGTTTGTTGACTGCTGCGATGCATCATTTGAATACATGCCATATTCCACCCTGTAACATACTCAATTTCACTAGTAGCTGAGAAAAACAGTCAATCTGACATTATTCACTGGGGAATCCTTGTCAGACAGCGCTGTATGAAGATAAAACCTTATCTTATTTGGGTCCTGGGAACGCTAACGAAACAAAGCTTGGTACTAGGTTTAGAAAGCACCTTACAGGTTGTGGTCTTTGAAGTGGTGAAGCTCAGGGGTGTCTTATCTGGGCCTTATCTGTCTGTTTATTCAAATGCAAATGCCCAGCCTATATTTCTGGACTCTTGAAAGAGCTGATGCTTAGCTTGCTGGCATTAAATTTTCAGAGAAAAAAAAAGCAAAGGTAAGAGATTCAAAGGTGGAGGTGGAGATAAGGAGGAGATCTTTCAGTTCTGTTGAGGCACAATCATGGCTCAGCCACCTCATTCTCCTTCCTGCCCACATACATATCTGGATACAGAAAATACCCCCAACAACCCCAAATTTAAACAAACAAATAAAATATACCCCCTGTTACACATCCTTACTGCTTCTGCTCATGCCCTTACTACATTCTACCTCTAGGACTCTTCAGGACATCTTTTACATTTTAGATCACTTGTCATGTTTGAGAGAGAAAGTTTCCACACTGCAAACTGCCTTTTCAATAGCAAGCGCAATCACAGTCAATCAGCCCAATTTAGCACTAACGGCAGGCAGGAGTCTAACAAAGGCAGCGAAATTGAGTTCACTTATCGTGGTGGTGAACATCATTCTGAGCATTCACCTCCACATCCCCTTCGACAGCACATTTTTATATGCTTACTAGAATAAATAAATAAATAGTACAGCTACCGACAAAGGGCAGGAGAGGAGTTATTGCAAGATTTTCTCTCCTTAACATGCATGCATGCATGGCTTTTGTTTTGCTTTTTAAACCTAGCTCTCCCCACAACACAACAGAGATGCTTTTCGCTTTTCTCCACTGGAAAAGATCAGAGAAGCAACATCAGTAGCAAGACAGCCCTCATCAGAAAATAATGGAAGTTACACCATGCAGAATGAAAAGCATCCAGCTAGTTTCTTCATCATACTTGAGGCATGAAAAATCAGGCAGTGCCAGAAGCCTCTGCAGCGAGACAGGGACTGGAATTTCGTATCACATCTTGATGGTCTTATTTCTGTTTTATCGCTCACCTGCTAGAAACAAACTATGTTGTTTGTACCTTGTATGTGGCCACATAACCAACACACTCTAAACAATGCCAATTTCTGTCTCATGGTTTCTCCTGAATTAGTATCTTGTCATGTAAGACCTCAAAAAGTACCCAAATGCTCAGTTTTACTCTCACTACAGATCTGCAGCCTCCAGTTATCCTTCTGTGCAGTTAGTGTCAGCATTGTGAATCAGCATGACAAATAACATATTCCTCAAGAGGAATTTTGGGAACCAAAGACCTAACTTCCATCCGTGTGGACTCACTGAAGTGGCATTGCTGAGGTAAGGCTGAAGTGGAAATGAGTTTGAAGTCTGACTTTACTAGAAGCCTGACGGATACAAACTCTTGCCACTACAAAAAGCTCTGTGGATGAAGGGAGTGGTGGCTTTCAGGAAGCCTTGCAGATCACGGCTGCCTCCTGAGCCACAGCAGAAATAATTCTGGCCAGTACTGCAATCTGTGAAGAACATCAATGGCCTTTACAGTCATATAAAGAGAAAACCACATTAATGCTTCCTATTCTCTAAGAACTAACCTTAGCTATTCCTAACACATCTCTGGGGTGACAAAGAAAAAGAGTCTTTTGTTGTTCCCTACTGTGTAATAACATCCCTCCAGCTGGGAAAGAAACTTTTTCTTGCCCTCTTGCTCCCCTTTCCCACATTTATCACCTCTTCCACTCGATGCTCCTGTGGAGAGCACTCCCAGCTCAGTCCCTGCATTCCTTAAAGACATTATATTCATACATATACACGGTACATGGAAAGGAAAGAGACAAAGTAAGAAAATATGGTTTCTTTCTAGAGAGATAAAAAGAAATAATAATCGCCTTTAGCCAGCAGAGTATGTAATAGCTGACCTCCTGCATCCTGCCTTTGATTTTCTCCTCATCACAATCATCTTTCGCTGGCTAATTCCCAGCATTTTTCCTGCAGGCTGGTGGGCTGGCATGGATGGTTAGCAGCTGCCAGTATTTCTCCTCCCTGTCAGCTACAAGCCATACTAATGTTAGATGCCTGGCTCAGTCCCACCCCAGGGTGCCGCATGCCTTTGCTTTCCAACATACTCAGCTTTTGCCAGCCTTGAATTTGAATTGAAGTCCCGTCCTGCCTTTCTCCTTGCAAAGATTAGCTGTGTGAGGGAGTTAACCCATATCAAGCGAAGAAGCAGATGACAGATTTCACAGGGCTAGACCTCGTGGGGAAACAGCAGGTTTGGCAGCAGCCATCAGGGAGCAGTAAAGCAGTAAGAACGCAGAGAAATTCAGCCTGTGGTGTGCGCCAACATCTACTTTGAACATCATTCTCTTAATAGCAAAGAAAAGAGCTGTGTGGATAAACAAACAAAAAAGGCTCCTCAAGCACATCCCACTGCCTCTTCCTAAAAGAGACGCTGCTTCCCTTTGCCCCGTGGAAGATTTGTAAGCCAAAGACAACTCTGTTTCATCCTTCTGGAAGGCAACATTTCCAGCGGGTAGTTCATTGCACTAAAAAAAGTCACCAGTAACCATATTTTGAAACAGATTCAAGAAATTCAA
Organism: Coracopsis vasa; assembly: GCA_026283785.1. NCBI lineage: Eukaryota > Metazoa > Chordata > Aves > Psittaciformes > Psittacidae > Coracopsis > Coracopsis vasa. The sequence goes on along the minus strand of JANHGB010042839.1, from coordinate 10,519 downwards.
GGTTAGAGGTAAAACTAACCAGTCTACTGGAGAACTAAGGCAGTTTTATACCTTTAGTCCATAACAAAAAGGACAGTATCAGACCAATGCTAGAGAAAGCTCAGTCTGTTACTTCAGAAGACCTGTGTTTAATTTCACCAGAGAGAAAGGCATTTGGTGATCTCACAGCTGGAATGACCAGGTGAAAGTATTTTCAAATGTATACCCTGAAGTAAAAAAAACCCATAAGCAAGGTCAGGAATCTCACTTCTAAGCTGTAGGAATCTAATGCAACTGAGGGGGTTTATTTGTTGTTGCTGTTTCCATCTTTTCCCCAATTAACTGCAACCTCAGTTTTCAGAAAACCAAGTGAACAAGGTGTTTGCACAGAATGCTCCTCTGTCCAGCGCCCAGCTTTCAGCTTGCCCGTATAGGCTCACTGTGCACTTCTTTTAACAAAGCCAGGCAGGTAATAATAGTGAATAAAAAGCTTATTTGATGAAACTCAAGTAAAGTAGCTTGGCTCCTTCTCAAGTAAAGTAGAGTACCACTACAGCATGAATGACTCAATCATCTACTCGAGAGCTATTACTTGCAGCAATGAAGCAATGTTAATTGGATAATGGCCTGCTGCCAGCTAATATTGGCATGACCTACAATACCCCTGGCTGACAGCCGTGTCTCTCTCTCTATCACACCTTTTTTTGTAATCTGGATGGGAAGTGGAAACCATTAAAAAAGCCTCATAAGTGCCATTTAACTTCTTATCATGAATTAAAAGCTTAATTAAGTGCCTTGTTAAAGGAAGGAAGACCAGTTTTAGTGATTAAATAAAACAAAACAACAGTTAGGGGTATGAAGTGAATTACTAACTTTACAGCTTTAAACTCAGGTTTTAGAAAATACTAATTTTGGGTTGCATTTCACAGCACCTGCTAGAGAAACAAACTGCACAACTGCTGAAAAATACCCTGGGTGAAAAGCAGGCAAGGTTCTACTCGTTTACCAAAAACTGCCAATAAAGAGAAAAGCATAGAAGTTAAGAGCTAACAGGGTCCTTTTTAATTAGCTGTAGGCAGCTGATACACTCAATTCCTCTAACTCTGCTCTGAGGGCTGACAGTTCACACACCACAGCCACGTCTGAGCCCTTGTTATTACGTGGCTGTTTTTCCAAGCCCCTATCTACACAGTAAAATACGTTGCTTTAACAAAAGGTGTAGTACAAAATCAAATTACCAAGGCTACCACAAAAGGGTTTATGGAAACTCTTCAATCAGTGCAGAATTAGCTCCATACTGACTTAGTTAAAGTTGATTAAGGAAAGGTTTGAACTGAGGCACATTAAGTCATGCTTGGACTGATTTGAAATGTGTAACGCAAAGTTTTGCAGCAGTTTAAAACCCTGTAAGTTCTACCAGTCCCAATTCTGAGCGTGCACAATGTCTCCCCACTGAAATGACTGGTGTATCATAAAGACTGCTCTTGCTTGTAATTGGATATAAACAAGAAATAATGTAAAAAACATCTGTTCACTGTTTAGCTAGACAACAGTTAACAATGTCTGGATGCCAGATTAACAAAAAGACCCCAACACGCTATGAAGTAAAAGAAAAGTCTGCAATTTAGACTTCAGAGGCAGATTTACTGCTTTGAATAATCAAAAAGAAGTTCTTTTGTTTTGATGTTAAGCTCCCTCACACCAACATTACATGAGTGTAAAAGCTTTATAAACAAAGCTTTATCCAGCTCCGACATCAAACCTTTGAGAAATTATAATAATAATGCCCTTTCTCCACAATTACACACTTTAGCAGTTTTCAAACCATGCCAGAATTTAAAATGCAACGCTTGCATTGTTGACTTAAAAACAGCTTTGTTAATTTATGAGTGATCATCACCTTCAGAAAAGTTCTGATCTGTGAAGACTGTATTTACAAATGATTTTCAGTCTCTGTTTGTCTATAACAAGTATATGCCAACATAAATTGTCTCTAAACCTGAAAAAAAGTATTGGCTCAAGACATCAACTCTCAACTTCAGTTTGAAATTTCTCCACTGGAGGAGCAACTCCCTGCATGACAGACAAAGTCAGTTTTCACAGATACCTTTAGCAATAACTCATGGGCTGTCAGAGCTCTGCAGACCACAGACACCTTTAGCAATAACTCATGGGCTGTCAGAGCTCTGCAGACCAAAGACTAAAACCAACAAAAGCCTTGGGAAGAGCCATTAGCTTGTGAACTGAAGAAGACCCTGCTAACTTCTTTTAATGCAATACAAATAGGATGGTGTTTCCCCTGCTCTATGAGATCTTTACACCCAGGAGTGTTTCAGTTCCTTCTATCGGGAGCTCCGACACTGTTCTTTGTTGGAGGCACTTCCCGTATCTATGCACAGGCACCTATCAAAGTTCCTGGCACTCTGAAGCAGAGGCATGCCAGAAGCAGAGATGTGCATCTTAACCAAGGAATAACTGAGGAATTACAAAGTGCATCAGGCAGCTCTCTTTACCCCAAGTGACTAGTATTTGTGAGGAAATTATCTAACTGCCCACCTCTGCACTGAATCTAATTTGCTTGGTAGCTATTCTGTTTGACATGTTAGAATCAATGCAGTTAATTTGCACATGGAAAATATCTGTACAAGTAAGCATTGGTAACTGTAATATCTTTTTTTAAAAGGCTAAGGGAATTATTTTTCAGGATGAGAAGGTTAAAGCCCTGGCAATCTGCAACTAATAGAAGCACGTGGCAAAGTAACAGTGGTGGTCTTAGGTGAAGTGTTGTGAAAAACCTTCAGAACTAGATTCACTGCTTCTGTAAATCCATAGACTTCACTAGACCTGTAGCAACCACCAGTGTAACCTTTAGGTACTAAAACGTTTTGATCTTTCATGCGATATATTCTAGAATTTGAAACTTCAATACTTCATTTATCCACAGGGGATTCACTTAAATAGAAATCATTTCTGGTTGGACTGGAGGAATATTTTTTTGTAGTATCTCATGAAACACATAGAAAGACAAAGCTTTGTGTTTTAAGTCTTTAGTGCCATATGAACATAGGATTGGGTCACCAAGTGCAGACACGTCATGATCCCTGCCCCATTCACTCGCCTGTGGCTCAGCACCCCACCACTATTGTGCTTAGAAATCTGCTAATTTCCAATCTATTTTTACTGAAAGCTAGTTGAAACCAATCAATGCTTGTGGCAACACCATCTTTAGTATTAAAGAGAAATTCCTCCTCTCAGCCATTTCATCTCCAGGCTAAACAG
>JANHGB010042838.1:44491-88113 GCA_026283785.1 Coracopsis vasa | reverse complement strand
TTTTCTATTCACAGTATACCTATAGAATCCCTTCCTGTTATCTTTAACATCCCTACCCATGTTTAATTCTAACTAGGCCTTAGCTTTCCTAACCTGGTCCCTACCTTCCCGGACAACATCTTTATATTCTTCCCAGGCCGCCTGTCCTTGCTTCCATCTTTTATAAGCCTCTTTTTTCCTTTGAATTTTCCTCAGCAACTCCTTATCCAATATCATCCAATATCCTTATCATCATGCAGTCCTTCCTCTGGATGAATTAATATGCTGTGGATCTTCATTTACTAATGTCATTTTACTTGTAAATGAGTAAATACACATAAAAGTGGAATTATCTTCTGTGCTTCGTACTTGATTTGCTTAGTTGATGTTACCACAGTCCTTTGGTTATACTTGCAAAACCTCTTAATGTGCCACTCAAAAGTGGCAAACATTTCCTACATCTCGCCAAAAAATCAGTCTCATAGGGAAACACTGAGTCTTTCTTTAAAAATGTAGTGTCATTCTTCAGTCTAAGAAGAAATGGAGGGGGATATGCAAATCTGCCTTGAGAACAGATTTTACAATGCGCCACTTTTGTGCACAGCCCCCTGGCATGGTTTAGTTACTTTCAGTACTGGAGTGCTGAGCAGTGGTAATGACTGCAGCTTAGAAGTGATTTTTGTGAGAGTTTGTCTCAGCTAGTGAAAATAGAATGAAATTAGTAAAATCTGGAGATTTGATGTTTTGCTCTCAGTGATGGGGCCTATTTAAGAGCTCTGAATCCAAGAATAAATCCCTTCTGGCCAGAAAGTAGCTCCAGAAACACACAGCAGTAAGCATGGAGAAGAATAAGATTAAGAACTTTCTCATTCTGAATGGCCTCAAATGCATGCTCTTGGTTTTCAGACTGTCATTATTGGGATGATATTAATATTTTCTTTTCAGTTGCTGGTCTGTACTGCTGGGAGAGTTCTGCATTTCTGAAATCATTTGGGTTGGTATCACAATGTTTCCAGCCAAGGGAGATGGGCAGGGTAGTTGAGGTTAGGATACCCTGTGTAGCCTCTCTTGGAGACTGTTCTGCAGCTCACCTATGATGTCTTTCTCACTGCAGGACAGAGTTGAACTCATGTCTTATTCCTCTTCCTCAACCTCCTTCTGCAAACCAAAGCCTCATACTCTCAGGTGACCCCTTTGCTCCTGTCTTTTATGTCTTTTTCCAGTACTATATTTTAATTCCTGCTGCAATCTGCTCGAGTAAATTCAAAGGGTGATGATAATTATCAGAGACAGGAAAAAGTCTTATACCAAAAGGGATGGAAAGGGCTGGGCTCTTCTACTTTAGAAGGGTAAGAAGAGGATGAGTGTGAGAAATTAACATGAAGAAATGCCTGGGATAGAAAAGGAAGACAAAGGGTCCATGTCTTCTAAGACATTAAATGATGCAGTGAGACATTGATTGATGCCCTGATTCATCAGTTAATGAAAACAGAAGGCCACAAATATAACATTAAGAAAGAAAGTAATTTTTCCAGAATTGTTGGGCTGTGAAACATGCTGACACTGGAAGCCACTCTGGCCAATGATTTAGAAGTATGTGAAAGAACTAACCATTTCCAGTAATAATAAAGATATCCAGAAATATAGCAGTTAATGCAGCCAAAGCATTGTAAAGGTTCAAAAATTCTTTTACTGTGCCCTGACTGTTAGGAAAGACATGAAATGACCTCTGTCAACTGTGGTTTTTGCACCTTCTTCTGACATGTCTGGTACTATTTACTATTGTAGACAGACTACCAGACCAGATGGATCACAAATCTGATCCAATATGGTAACTCCGTATGTTCTTAAATGAAAATTTTGCCCAAAGCATATCAGGAAATCTTTTGGAAAATCTCAGCAAACTAACATAAAAAATATCTTATAAATTGTCACCTTCTGTCTACTAAAAGAATGTCAAAGAATAATCATTTTATTGCTGTCTAATCCAGTATGCTCTCTGCTTTTTTAGAGCAGCTATAGTCTTCAAACTGAACACTTCCTGAACTCTGTTATTTTTTTAGGAATGACTTCCATCTGTCTTTGAATAAGCTAGCCCTGATCTGTGTTCTGTGTGTTAGGTTATATCTCTGAATGTTTTTCCTGGTTACATTCTGAAGCCTGGACAAAGTGTTTTCAAGGTGGATATATTTCAATGCTGAAGCAATGTACATGAAGGAATTCATGACCTGTCAGTACAGCAGGTATGATATTAATATAAAAAATTGAACATGCAATGCTTATCAGAAACAGGAGGAAAGCAGGCATATTTTACAAGATGCATTTCAGATACCCTTATCACATCTCTCCCTCCAAGACAGTAACATTGATCAAATAACATTGCTTCCAGTAAAAATGGTAACAGTTTCCCTTCAATCACCAATTACTCTGAGTTCTGCAACACCCTCATCTAATGTATTTTTCTACTATCCCAAACTCATTCTGTTTTCATGATAACTGGATTACTGAACCCCTGTAGAAGTGCTGAGTTTGTTTCATGTGGCAAGACCTGGCTCATTGGCCATTTTTCTCTGCACCTTAAGACAATCAAGGCACAGGGCATGTAAGTATATTCAAATAGCTGTTCACTGCTCCTCTCCTATCCAGTAATATTTTGCACCCATTTTGCACAGAGGAAAAGATGCAGTGAAAAATCAAGTCAATTATCCCCCAAAGTAGTGACGTAACAGCTTCTGACTAGAAACATTAAAGCCTAGCAGCAGCTCCAAGGCAGGACGACAAAGGTCTGACCCACAGTGCTTGAAAGGCCGTAAGAAGTATAGTATTTCCTAGTGGATTGTTCCCTGCAGGACATGGATATTTCCCTATTTAAATCAAGTCTAATAAAAAGCCTCATGCACTCCACACCGAAAGTCAATCCCACTGGATGCAGATTTACAAAATTTCCAGGGATATCAGGTCTCTTTTTTCTCCCACTCTCCCTGCAGCAGGACAGTACAATAGTACAACTGGCACACTGCCAGCACATCAAGAAGGTCTTCTTACACCCTTATCCACGGGTCCCAACACCAGAGAAGAGCTGTGACGGCATGCTTTAACTGAAGACTATGTATTTTTCTCCATGGCTGCAATCATGTGCTGTGGCCACACCTTTGCCAATATACCTTTGCAGCTGTGGCATGTCCTGTCTGTGATTTAACGTAGAGGCTGCAACCCCTTTCTACTGTATAATGAAGGGACAAAGATACAAGCATGCAACTTGAGGAGTGGATTAAGGTGCGGCCATGCAGATTTCTAACTGCTTCATTCACCTCATGGCCTCATCTGATCCTTCTGAATATATGTCTGTGTATATATGTGTGCAATGCTATATAGGAGGCCTTATAACAACAATATGGCATAAAATATCTAGGGCAGATGAGATTTGAGAGACATGACAAAGGTCTTGGTAGCACAGTGGGCAACATGAGGCACCCATAGTAATGACTCATATAGATTGAACTTCACAAGATTATTTACCTTTTCCAAGGGCATCTTCAATATGTGTCAGATGTATAAATACATTCAGCATCTTGCAGTAGTCTCTGACTTTCAGACTGCACCCCAGATTGCTTTCTCCTGGTTATCTATCACACTTTTATCTTTTGCTAAGGTCTTGCAGTTTTGCTTCTCTAGGTACAGAGCTATTTAAGCAGCTCAAATGCCCTTTGTGAAAGAAAGACCATTATTTAGAACAATTGCAAAGAGAGAAAGCTGTTGGATAATGGGACATTATACATGTCTTATCTTTTAAGTGTGTGTAGCAGTTTCCTAAATAGAAAGGTTGTGTTGCTTTCCTGTTTGATCTTGCCATAGCTCTCTGTTAAAAAAAATCAATATATTGATTCAGAAAAATATAATAACCCAGTATGCCAGAGCTTGCCTTTGTGAATTAGGTCATAGGTATGGTTGATAAAATAATGACATCTTTGAATTACCAAATTAGTACCCAGCAGTTTTAAATAAGGAAGAGCTATTGACTTAGATATTCAAAACTGAAAAGGGATTCGGGGCCAGTCATACAACGTGAGCTGTGGCTGGAAGACACACTAACTGTTGAGCCTAGCAGTTAGAACTGGCTGGAGAGGGAGGAGTCAGGTGCTGAAATGAAGGTCAGCCAAGATCATATATCAGAGAAGGCCAGCTGCACAGAGCCAATTATCTGGTACAAAGGATCCTGAGGAAACCAGCAATTGAAGGGCAAGACTTTTACCCTTTGAGGCTGTCTGGCTGGAAGTGGGAGCTGTGCCTGGGACAGCAGGAGACAGGAGAGAGGGATGAGGAGCCCAAGGATGGCACCAGAACCAGGATGAGGAACACGTGGCTGGGGCTGAGCAAGGATTAGGATTAAGGCTGGAGATCAGAGGCTGACAATTTAGAAGTACAAACCTGTAAGACAGGAGAGGCCCCTCTGAGCGAATCAGAGCAGCTCACTTGGCTGCTTCAGCCAGCCAAGATGCAGATCAAAAGCTCAAAATTATACCTTTGCTGGTTGCAAACTTTGGTTACTGCAAGCTGAAGATGCTGCAAAAATGACATTTCTGTTTCTGGTGCGCAGTTAAAGGGGAGGTACAAATAGGAATACCTAAAAGAGCTTAAAGTAGGGTATTGGAAAACCAAGATATCCTAAATAGTTAATCACCTTGGAAAAAAATAGGCGTTAGTTACTAGAATGATTTATCTCTATTTGGCAATGAGTATTCTGGTTACTAATTATACTGTAATGTGCTTATGACACAGTAGTTCAAAGAGCATAGGAGTGATACAGAAACAGGGAGACCACAGACTAATAACAGTTTCAACTGCCTGGGAATTAAAGCTGAGTGAATAAACTAAAGAAATGATTATCTAAGAAGCATGTGAAATGAAGAAGATCAAAGAGTGAATTTAACAGTGAACAAGGGATTATAGGCAGTTGCGGTTAACAGGGTCTAGTTACTGAACAGCAGTAAGAAAACTGGTTTAGATTGCCAGCTGGTGTAAACTGTCACCATTGAGTAGCGCCAGTTTCTGCTACCTAAGAATCTTATCCCTCACCAAGAACATAAAAGAGGTAAACCACTATACCGTACGTGGAGCAGATCTCCATTAGTAATAAAGTGAAGTCCTCAGTCAACAGTCACAGGAGAAAACCAAACAGGGAATGGGGAAATACCCACTTGGGCATAATGCAAGAGAAGCCCATAAAGTGGATCATTTTGGAGGTAGGTACATCTTTCAGAAGGGATGGTTGGGTAAAGGCAGACAGTGGCACAGCCATACTACACCGCAGAAATTGAGACCCCTAAGCTAGCACCAAGCCAAGGGGTCTCAGTTTCTGTATATGTAGCATGTCACCCTTGTTGCTAGATCTGCTTGGGAGGTGGACGTGATCAGCCCATTTAGAAGCACCATGTGACCGTGACTGTGCTTCTGTGAGCCGAGCTTTGAGTCTTTTAGAACAGGAATATCTTCACCGGGTGCAGCATTGCCCATTAACTAAGCATTTAATAGTCTCTTTGTTTGCTGGGGGAACACCTGCACATGCAGTTTTTAATTACCAAAAATTATTTTCACCATGATGGAAAATGACAAGCAAGAAAACTCTGCAGGAGAGAAATAGTTACTGTTTCTGTCCTTCCTCTCACACCCAAAGACCAGCCCTATGACTGGAGCAACACCCAAGGCTATGCAGCAGGGGACCGCAAAGCCATGTCTGGTTTGGCAAGAGGTTGCTCTTGAATGCTGCCAGAGCTGCCCGCTGAAGCTGTACGCTGTACTGCTGTCCAGGGTAGCCATGGCAGTGCCTGGGGGCTGCTGGGGAAGCAGGGGATGTAAAGGGGCTTCTAAAGCTCTGCCTCCATCTGTAGAGGACTCCTGAGACAGTGTGATGCCATGATGACCTGCTGCAGGGCTCAGACTACAGGGAGCCTGAGACCTTTCAAAAGGGGTCTGGTGGGATGATGCGGCTGTACCATATCCTTTGTGCACTCTATCCTTTTTATAAGTACTTGTTTAATCTCCCTTTTGGCTTTTTATTCATGATGGTATTTGTGCTGATGAATATAGTGATCAGATGCAAATACTGTGCATTGCTTGTCAAGCTCTGATTGTGTAGATTATCAGAAGTGAATAATTAAATAATGACAATGGTTATAATAAAATTAAATTTAAAAAGTAATCATTTATAATGAATTTAATTATAATTCTCCTAATGATTTATTGTGAATTAAATAAGGAATTTAGTAGTGATAAAATAATGAAAAAAAAAAGAAATAATGAAGAGAAAGTTTTGTCCCTGTTGTCATGTCATGCCCCCACGAAAATGTGCCTTAACAGCACTGTTGATGTTTATAGCCACAAGGCCACAGGAACAACACTATGAAAATAATGGCATGAGATAACTGAAGGGGAAATATTGCAGATGCTTTTGCTCACTGCCTGAGCAGCTTCAGAGAAAGGTTATAACAATGCAGAGTGCATGCTGTTTGCTGCTCTAAGGTACTCAAATAGCTGTGCAGCACAAGTATTAGAGGCTTGTGGTGGGGTGGTACTGGGTGATAAAATTTCTTGAAGAACTGGTCAGGGATCTGGATGGAAACCATGGCTGTATAGATCATGGCATAGTGGCAGCTCAAGACCCTGAGAGGCATGGGAGGGCAACAGCAGAATACAGACCTTGGGACTCAGGAGAGCAGACTTCCTTCTCATATCAGTAATGGGGGAAGTTCGCATTCCAAGAGAATGATACATAGTACACCTACAAGTGAAAATGGAAGAAGGACAATTTGAGGATGTGTAAGTCTCACTTCAGTGTTGGGAAAATGATGAAACGAATCTTTTTGGAAGCCATTTCTGGGCAAGTAAGTGAGAACAAGATGAGCAAGAATAGTCAGTATGAATTCCTTAAGGTCAAATGATGCTTGACCAATCTGATTGGCTTCAGTGCTAAATAAGGTGAATTGCTGGAGAAGGCAAGAGGAAACAACGATGTCTACATAGACTTTAGTTGGGCTTGTGACATGGTTTCCCACAATAATCTTGTGGTATACAAAGCACTGCTCTGGCTGGCTGGCTGACTGGAGAAGAAACTCTGGCTGGCTGCACAGGGTATGTGTTCCAGCTGGCTGTCCAGGATGAGTTGCTTTGGCTGGGCAGCCAGGCAAGATAATCTGGCTGGCTGGCTGGCTGGGGTGGATGCTCTGACTGGCTGGAGAGAGCTGAGAGTCTCTCGTCCTGCCGGTTGGTGTGAGATGTTCCAGCTGGTCAGCCAGGGTTGAGCAGCTTTGGCTGGCTGGTTGGGTAAGGTGATCTAGCTGGGGCTGAGAATCTCTGGCTGGCCAAGCTGGGGAAAGAGGCTCTGGCTGGCTGAGCCGGTTGAGCTGCTCTGGCTGGCTGACCAGGTAAGGTGATCTTGTTGGCTGACCAAGGAAAGAGGCTTTGGCTGGCTGGGGAAGCAGGGCTCTGGCTGGCCAAGCTGGGAAGAGAGGCTCTGGCAGGATGGCTGAGCGACAAGGGCTCTGGCTGGATGACCATGTAGGATGATCTGGTTGATTGGCCAGGGAAAGAGGTTCCTGCTGGCCAGCTGGGGAAGCAGGGCTCTAACCGGCTGGCTGGGGCTGAACAGCTCCGGCTGGCTGGAGAAACAGGCGGTGGCTACCTGGCTGGGGCAGGCTGTTCTGGCTGGTAGGCTGGGAAGAGAGGCTCTGGCTGGCTTGGGAGGTGAGGCTCCTGGTTCTGGAGCAGAGCAATGCTGGGTTGTTTGAACAGAATTATTTTCGGTGATCTAGTGAGATTTGATAATTTATCCCAATAAAATGAAAGTTCAAACAATATGTTAGTTAAAAATAAACCAAAATTGTCTCTTATTACCAATTTATTTATTTAATTTTTTGGTGATGGATTTTTTCGGTCATATTCATGCAATTGTCATAGTTAATGTCCCACAGTTTAGCTATGTGTTGTCATTAAATTAACAGCTAGTTGTCCAGAATGGTGATCTGAATTCCAGGTTGCGCAGTGCTGGAACCTAAAAGACACAAACTCCTGGGCACAGTAATTGCAAGCTGGGGTGTTAGGAGTCCTGCATCTCATCTGATACACAGGCAGCTACTCCAAACCTGCTTTATCAGCTAGAGTGAGTCCCTTGTCTGGCCTCTTGTGCCCTCTGTAATGGAATACAGTTTACTAGGATTTTCTGCAGCATGGCCAACTGAGTTATTTTCCTTCCTTGAGTTACCACTATAATGCCACCGAGCATGCCTTATGGTCTGGTTTAAAAAAACCTAACAAATTGCCAGGGCTTTTATCTCTGTAACTGTTTCTATAGTTTGGATTTGTTTCTATTTTCATTCTGTTTAAAGAAACTCTTCTTAATTGGAGGCAACATTGCTATTTCTTTCCCAATTGAAAGAAATATTATTGCTTCTACCAACATTTTTTGTAATGGAAAACTATGGTCACACACTGTGTTCATACCTTCATACTGTTACTTGCACAGCCTCTGCCCCTGTTCTTTTTCTAAGAATACATAGTGCAATTTTCTACCCTTTCCCCAGGGATTGTGATGATGAAATAGTTAATCATTCTTGCTGTGCTATGGTATCTAGTTTGCTCACGTAGGGTCTAATGTGCTATACTGAGAGAGTGCTTTGTATGGAGCCCACTACACTGCATTAAACACTGTACATCAGTACAAAATCCAGAATCCAAGGAAATTCAAATGGGAAGTAAAACAAAAAAACACACCACAGAAAAGAAGCATTTATTCCTCATCCATCCAGCTGACAGAGTGTTGCACATAGGTGTATTTGCTTTATTTGTCCCAGCCATCTGTATGGAGGAAGTCTGCTTCAAATATTGGCTCTACTAAAAGAAGAACAAGAATGAGCAAAGAAAATATATTTTCATCACCAAACATGTGATCAGTGGTTTGGCACAGAACAATATATTATTTGTTAATGATTTTTATGTACTTAGTTTAGCCTAAAGGATTATGTTATGCTTTGATGCGCACTATCAAAGCAACTGTAGCATTAGCAAGAATTTACAAATTATGTCAACACTGGTAAATGTTTGGACAATATCCAACATAAAAAAACATTCTCGGTTCTCATCCAGCAGTAATTTCAGTGATGGCCATAACAATCTTTTGATCAAATAGTTACATAGGAAGTAATAGAATTTTCTTTTCACTGGCTCCCCTCAAACATTTCTTTTCTCTCCTGATTAAGACAGTGCTGAACATACCAAATTAATGGAAACAATTAATAACTTAGCTAATCCTTATATTGGTCACTTTATGACAACCATGAATATATTCTTGGTTGCTACTGTTGTTCATCCACACCAGTGGGGACAACGATTTACGCAACAAAATACTCTTTGGAAATCACAGCGGTAATGTTTCTATGGTGAATGACTTGGTCTAAGACTGAAGGAGGTAGAGAAGTGGTGAAAAAAACCCCAAACCTAAACCAGAGGAAGAACGTGGGTAGGCAAAGTGAGAAATGAAAATACCTTTCTATGAAACTACATTGATTTTCTTACATGACCATAAGCACCTTTGCCTCATTAAAACTTTCAATTAATAGTGAAAGTTAAAAATAAAATAGCAAGATAATATAGTTAGCAAATTATTCCAAATAGTAACTCTAGAGCAGCCAAATGTAAAGATGGGGAGTTCTTTCAGTGGTGAATCAGATTTGCTACTGAAAAAATAGCCTAACTTTTCCCATAGCATTTGTCTAATGGCAGAATGTATTTGATATCCCTACATGTATTATCGAGGAATAGAAGTAGCAGTGTGGAGCAATGTAACTGAAGAACACCTGGGTTTGAATCTACTGGTCAGAGTAAAATACGGAGAATAACTATATTTCCATCCCTCTCAAAGGTATGTTTAGAGAAGGAAAGAAAGGAAACAGTGCCACAAAAAGATACAAAGGAATCTGTATTATATTACACAATTACAAAAATACCTTTTGTAGATCAACTACTGTATTCTTTAGCTTTATATTATATATATATAAAACATGAATTTTTAGCTGGATAAAGAATGAGAAACAAAGGCTGTAAAATTCAGAAATTGTAGGGCTGATTGTATTTCCCATTCAGTATATATCAAGAGCAATTGCATTAGTCAATAGAGTCAAACTATCATAAAATTTGTGAAAGGGTGGAGAATGGAAGAATAGTCTTAAGGTTAAAAAAGTTGGGAGCCTGCTGTTTTCTGACCCTATTCAATATGTCAAGAGTACTTTGAATGATAATCATGTCTTCCACTACATTTGCAGCCCCTCCTGATTTGGTATTACCTACAAATTTAATAAGCCCCAGTCTAGGGTGATAGGAAAATGACAGTTCTTTAAAACTTTCTTGTGCTTACCCTGGAAAAAAGGTGCCAAGTCTGACACTTAATGCTGCTTGTCTTGTAGCCATGATAGTTTCTAGGGTACGGCAAAGATATGAAAGGCAAAGTTGTAGGAAGAGAAAAAGCCTTCTGTAGCCTTTCCAAGTAAAACAGGAAATATGAAGGAGTTGTCTGGTTTTCAGGCTCCAGAGCTCATTAATGCTTTACGTCAGTCTTTGTAAAAGATCTCTCTCCCAAAAGCCTTTCTTCTTCCCCCTCTTCCCAAGGCAGGAGTAAGCTACTTGGTCAAAATGCAGCTCTAAGTTAACATACAGAAGCATCTTTTAAAGAAGGCACACCCCTTGCCCTCTTCTACAATATATTTAGTAAAGGAGCTGCCACTGTATTTCCTACTCATTTCCCACTTCTACAACCCTTTAACTTCTAAGACATCTTTTGCATATTACATTTCCAGTCCTCCTTTTCCGCCCATCTTTTTTGCTGCTTCAGGATTCCCTCAGCACCTTTTCTCATCTTTCAACATCAAGTCAGTCTTCCTGTCACCTTTTTCCTCTAAATCTTTTTACTGCTCCCTCTTTCTTGCCTCCTCCTGTGCTTTTCAAATTGTCACATTTTTTCCCTCTATTTCTGTAAAAATGTTTAGTTGTACATGATGTATGAGGAAAGGCTGAAAGAACCATGTTTGTTCAACTCAGAGAAGACCAAGTGGGAGATCTAATTGCTCTTTCTAGATATCTAATAGGTAAATATTGAACTAAAGTATTCTCAGAGGTGCCCCCTCAAAGACAACAGATACTAGCTGAAGCATGGGAAACTAAGGTTAGGTATGATGAATAAAATTATTCACAATGACACTGGTACACTGGTACAGGTGCTCAGGGAGGCTGTGAAATTACCGATTGTGAGATATATAAAACTCAACTGGACAAAGAAAGCTCAGAGAACTTTGCTTAACTTTGGCATTAACCCAGCTTTGAACAGGGGGTTGGACCTCAAGTCCTACAGAGGTTCCTTCCAACATAAATAACTTCATGATTCTATGTTATTAAGATGTAAATTATGTCAGAGGCCTCATGAACAGCGTGTGATAAAACCCATCTTTATTCAAGGCACCCTGTTTTCTGTGTTAATTGACAGTATGGAAATTGTGACCATCATCTTACTCTTTTCAGCTTTAATAGTAGTGGGAAGTCAAGGTTATTTTGAATAAGAGAAAATTCATCAAATAAAAATATTTCTTTTTACACATAAGCAAACATATCCCACCAAATCCTGACATACTCAGGTTCCTAATAAAGCCTTAATTTTTAAAATGTCATATTGCTATCAGAACAAATATCCACAAGTATCTTCTACAGGATACTCCACTACTGTATTTTTAAAATGCTTATACCATACAACAGCATGATTATCCTCTATTTACTGCACATGCTATGGTGAATCAGTTCCAAAATTTTCAAGCAACCTTTACAAAGCTTTTCTGAGCATCTTTTCCCAATCATACCGTGATTCTTTAACATAGTCATGTATGAGTGTACTTGTCTAAAAAAAAAAAAAAAGGGCAAAAAATAAAAAGCTTTAAAAACTAAAGAAAATACTGCCATAGGAAAACTGTCCTTTTAGGAAACTTAAAATCCAGTATCATCCTGAAATACACATAAATGTCATGAAAGAATTCTATGCATTCTGAGTATGTCATACCTCATCCAATGGCATCAGCCTGAGAACATATTCTTTTTTAATGTGTTTCCTGCTACTTTGGGTTATCAGAAGCAAACCGTGCCTGGAGAGGATGTCTGCAGCTCCTTTGAAATACTTCTGCTAAAATGAGGTCTTTGATATCAAGTCATCAGTTCCTTACTGAAAGGTGTATACAATTTCCTGGCACCCCAAAACTAGTATTTAATATTGCAGTATTTTCATACTTTTCATACTTTCATACTTTGCAACCTCTTCAGCTTTACAAACCAAAAATGGTTCTCCAATACAGATACAGTTTAGATACAATGCTTTGAAGTTTTTTGTTGTGCTGCATTCAGACCTAGGGCTATGTTGTTCCAGATATTTGCTACCTTCAGTCTCCATTGCTTCAGTATATGCATCAGACAACCATACGCTGGAAGAAGATTTAGCTGTAAAAATAGCCCATTTTCTTGGAGAAAAATTAATCTTGGGTACGTTGTTCTATTGTCCTGGTTTTCCACTCTCTGAATCAAATCCCTTCATGATAACAACTAATAGCTGGGGGGGAAGGAGAATCATCTCTTCCTTTTTATGTGGCCTCACATGAGATGCAACTGGTTGAGCTACAGGAAAGGATGATGAACAAGGGAGAGAGAACCTTCAAAGGAGGTTCTGACTCTGGCACTCAGCCCCACAGATTACACTGATGTCAGGGCTGAACGCAAATCTCATTTTTCACTGCAGCAGTAATTTTCCATCCTGCAATTAGTAAAACCCTAACCAAAGTAAAATCCAACTGCTTAATTTAAAACAAACAGTATATCTCTAGTTTAAATTAAGAACCTGGTTTGTTTGGGAGGACCCAGACTTGAAGCAGACATATGTAAGTAGTAGAATGCTGTTACCTTATATCTCAGAAGAACAAATAGTAGAAAATCAAGAAGGGAAAGGCATACAGAATTTCACCTACTCCTAGGGCTGAGTAGAACGAAAAAGTTGGCTTTCCCTTCAGCTCCACTGACCACAGACTTAAAGGTTTTCCGTTAATTCTTCCAAGATGTATGCAGCTTGGAGGTTCCACTCCTCACTTGTTTCCATTCCTCCTCCAAGAGTTCAGCTTTGTGTTGCTCAGAGTGTCCTTCCCTAAGGAGCACCACAGGCTCCAAGTTTGCTGCAGCTGCTTCTGGATCCTGAACAGCTTTAAGAGGTGTATCTCTGAATTCTCTGTTGGTAGCCATTGGAGAAAACAGAGCTGAGCTGCCTCTACCTAAAAGCAGAGGTTTACCGGCTGAATGCCTTTATCAAAGCAAACTGTCATCAACTGTTAAGGATAGATGTCACCAAGGAAACAAAGTTGAGTAGTGCTTTGCAGAACCATTGACTCATATAGGAATAATGGTAATAAAGGAACAATATAGGTAATTTTTGTAAACAGTAATTGCTGTTGAAAGGGAATGTAAAGGAAAATCCATATAGCTTTGGCTTATTTGTAGACTATACAAAATGAACAGTCCACTCACATAGTGGAAAATCTTTTCATGTATACATAAAAGGATGACAAAACTCCAAAACACAGAATCTAGCTGTTCAAAATAGTACTACCATGGTGATAGCTATAGGAGGGGAGTGGATGATGGTGAGAAACATTTTTCAGAGTCCATCTTTTTCCCACTTGATAGGCCTGAGGAGTTTTCTATCCACTTAGTTTCCCATACAACCATCTTTTTACAATACAGTAGCTTGCAAGACAGTGCATGTAAGAGAAACATTCATTTATTAACACATTCAGAGCAAGATGAGAGCACTCGTGCTCAGGATATTGTTATTTGACATGATAAAGTACAGTTTCAAGCCCTTCACTGGAAAAACTGGCTGGAGCTTAGTCATGCAGGTGCAAAGGTGTCCTGAGGAACAGCACATGCAATAGTACTGGTAAGCATAACGGCCAAGGTCAAAAACAGTGCAGTTGCACACACCACAGAACAAGTGAGATTCGTCATATGTTCTAGGAACTTGGGACTCTGTGATAATAGGAAACTGATTCACTTTAATGAGGTGGATGTAAATATCAACTCCTTTGCACTGCTGTATATCTTACCATGAAAAGATTCCAGCTGAGTTGAGTGGAATAATTCCTTTGACAAGCTGCAGGTGCTGGGCCTGGCATGTATTCTCTGACTGCTCGGGGTTACTTTACCCTGGTCATTTACAGTAGATCTCACAATATAAATGATTTGATTTTTCAGTGGGAAAAAAACCCACCCCAACATGGGGCTGAAATGTCTTCTATCATCCAATGAAAAGAAAAGATAAAACATACAGTACACAGAGCCGCTTTATATGATTATAGCAACTTGAGTTCTGAAAGAAAGGAGGCTCAGAAGAGATTTTTTTTCCTTCCCAGATAGAGCTTTTGTGAAACATTGTCCTAAACAAATAAAAGATTTTTGCTCAAATGATCTACCTTGCTGTTTTCCTTTCCTTTGAAGAACCCTCTGGTACAATAGGCAACCCATCAGGAATAATTAGATTATACGGCAGCATCCATGGAAACAATGCAGCTTTTGAAAAGAACTCCTACAGAAGATCTTAGAAATCACATCTATTATGGATATCTTTTACTGTTTCAAAGACAACACAGCTCCATATTATGGGAACTAACACTGGGGCAAAATCTGACTGCTCCATGCTTTGTCCCTTTGTCAATAATTATTACTACATGAAACAGTTAAGTAGTCATTGTGCTGAAGAGAACAATTGGCTGACAGGAAGAAATCACCATGTTTTATTCTAAATTTTGAGAATCAGTAGTGAAATCTACATCTTTTTTATATAGCACATTTAGTAAACTTACACCTTTCACATTCTTCAGTTTTTCTCTAAAAGGGCAATTAGTGATGTCTCAAAAAACAAGAAGGAAGGCAAAAGTATCTGCATTTTAGGGCCTTATTCATAGCAACACAAGAAATTGAAGACTATTTGGCCTTACTGTGGCCATTTTTGTGAGCCGGCGTACCTTATCTGTTGCAATGTATTAATGATTTCAAAGTTGGAATTGTCTTAAAGGTGATTAAATTGTAAGAAAAAATATAATGTATTTATACTATCAAAATCAAGGGAGAAGAATATGGGTTCTGATTTTCAATAATAGATTTCAAAACTTTAAGGGAAACAAAGACATTTACCTGAGGAGCCTACATCTTGTGCTGCAGATGATCTGTATTTCACACATCATTCTGTATTATTACAAGTCTCATTTTCTCATTCCCTGCTGTCCCTGGTCTCATTGTCCTTGTGTGTGTTTGTGTGTCAGGAAAAGGATTTACATAACAAATCAATTTATTTGAAACAAAGCAAGAACAAAACCCCTCACACCAGTGATTGTGTACTACTGACTAACTACAGTTTGAAGTTTCAAAAGTACTTAGGTAACTTAGGAAACAAGGTTATTCTGAACCTCCATGAGATGCCTACTCTAAAATCACTGTCACACACAGCTAGAACAGGTCATTACTTATGAAATTATGTTAGAAAGCAAATTTTTCTCTAGAACAGGTGCAGGAGCAGCAGTACAAAATTCCCTCAAAGGCTCTGCCAATTGATTTTTATACGTTAACTGGCAGATTAGAATTTGAAAGGTAAGACAATTAAAAAGTTCATCCATTAGACCCATTAAGTTTCTATATACACTGGGCTAAGTCATATGTTAGGATTTTTAAGAAGGGGAGGCTGGAAGCTTCTGTGGGATTTCACTGGGAAGTGAACTAAACCCACAGTCATTCAGGACTTCATAGAACATATTACTGTGAGAAGGTAATGGCACAGCATTCTTAACCAAGGCTGAAACTGAACTGAAAACCAGACACACAGCAGAGGAAATGGTCAGATTAAAAAAAAAAAAAAAATTTGCTAGCAGAACCCCTACCCATACAATACATATAATTATTCTATGCATGAATCTTTAAGGGGGGGGAAAAAAAGGTTCTTGTTGTGAAAACTGGAAGGGAGAGATAACTCCCTATTTATACTGAAGATGGTTATTATTGTTATTTTCATTATCATAATCATTATTATTTTTACAACATTTATCTATAAGACAGTGCAGACATGCTTCTCCTCTTGTCCTGTTCCCACCATTTTTTTTTATAACTCAGTATAAGGTGATAGCACATAAAACAAATACTCTGTTCAATGTACTTTTCTTGCAACAGTGGTTTGGTCAGGAGTGGGATTTTCTCTTAGTTCATAGGGTTGTTTAGTATGCACCTTTCCACTCCATTTCATTAAAAAAATTCTCCTGGAACCAGTAGTGGAGAATATGGAGGTTTCAGCCTGGCAAATCACAGCATCCATAGTAGCAGTATAAGCAGGCTGTCAGGGCTCACTTCTATTTCCAATAAACTTAAGGTCTGAGTCACAGAAGTCATAGACGTCTACAGTTCCAACTGAATTCATCTGGTTTGTTAGGGGCTGTAACTACTATCACTATTTGAGAGAAAGTGCTTGTTTTTGAAAGATTATTGACTAAAGTGCAGGTTGTGCAGTAAGACCAGTGCTATTGCCTAAGGAGACTCTTCCTGTTCCATTAAAAGGAAATCTGTTTCCAAAGTCCACTACTTATCATGAAAATGGACAATTATGGAAGATTAAAAGCAACAACAAAACCAAAGCAGAACAAATACATGAAAACCTTAAAAGTTTGCTAAAATGAAAGACTATGTTAAAGGAACACTGGGAACAAATTTATTTAGTTAAAAACCGTTGTTCATTGCAGTACGCACAGTTTCCACTGAGCTGTGCTAGCTCTCCAAATATCATCGTCCACACCCTTCTCTTAGGCAACTGAATGTGCTGTTTTACCCTCAACAATGTCCACTACTATGTCTCGGATTGCTAACCCTTTCATGCAACCATTATATACATAGCGCGTTTTCAGGCAAGAACAGCAAAATACCATAGGAGAAATCTGCTAAAACAAAGGATGATTTCTCTATTTTTAAACAAGACAGCACAATTAGTTCCTGTCTGAAACTAGCTGTCTTTGTGAAGGAGTGACATGGATATTAGCTTTGAATTCCTCAAAATGACTGTGTAATTCTGGGAGAATTCTGGGCAGTCTTAACAGTGTGCAAGAGCAGTTTTTCATGCTGTTTTGACATTTTTCTGCTTCCATGAGCCATTGTGTGATGTTGCACCATCATTATTGCTACCACCATAAATGTAAGCTCCTTTTGCTTTTACATCAGGCTGAATTCTCCATTATTCAGACGTGTTTAAACCCCAAGGATGCTCAAGCACACCTATTGATATCAGAAAAAACAGATAACACAGTAGGTCATTTTTAAATCGGACACATAATCAGGAAAGTAACAGAGATCCAAAGGTTTAACAAAAGTAAATCTGTGGAAGGGGGGAGCGAGTTTCATGTTGTCAGCTTTTTATTGCCTGCAGATTCTTAAAAACAGGTTACCTGTGATTTTAAGATGAGTTCATTCTATTTGAAGAGAATAACAACACAATAATTTTCAGCCTACAAGCAATCAATTTAAATTGCCACAAGGTGAATGCTGTGGTAGCTTTTCTTTTCAGCACAAAGCTCATGGACTCATAATGTTGCCAATATGGAATACACATTTATTGGTCCATCATCAGCAAGATACGTGTTTCCCCAGGAGACTGGCAGATCTTTAAAGGTGGCTTCAATATGAAATATAAAAAAGGGGACAGAAAGAGTTTAATAATGTGGCTGGAAGTAATTGAACATTATAGTAACGTAATTATTAACACAAAGGTTGCCTTGAAAAATAACACTGTACTGTCTCAAATCATTACTTAGACATTCAGGTAGGATTCACCTCACCTAGTATGATATACCTACAATGTAGATATCTGAAGTTCCCTATGTACTGAATGAAAAGAAGTAAGCACACATCAACTAGCCCACTGTAGGTATTTGCCTTAGGATGAGATGAAATGCCTTCACCTCTGTTGACTAGTAAAGGAAGCCTAGAGGACTACCTCACATGTAGACATATGCATTTTATGAGATGAGTGACTTTCAGAGTATCCATATTTCTCTAAACTTAAAAAAACAGGTGCAAGGGATGACAGATAGATCTTCCCCTTCCATGAAGTGAAAGACCAGCTATGAAGCAGGCTTAGCTTGTCTCAAGAGTACCTCAAGAAGCCTAGGAAGGTTTCTCTTAATTTATGCTTTTCCCTTCGTGTACTGTATTGTAGTGTAAAAGCTCTGCTTAGGGAAAAGGCAGCATGGTCAAAGTACCTTTTCAATTACTCAGTCATGAACTCGGTGGGCTGCCCATGACGGTGGGGTGCTGCAATCTGGAGCTTGTGTTAAGAAGCTTCTCAGATCATATTAGTAGCTGTAGCCTAAAGATATGAGCAGCATAGGTGTCTGGGGACAACTGAAAAGTCCCCCATGTTGCCACCTTCCTCAATAAATGGCAGGTTGGCAACCCCCTAGGATATAATCTTAGATACAGACAGGACATTCATTTAGCAGGAAATAAGCCTCCATTTAATTTTGCCATTTTAGGGAACTGCATTCAGAGTACTGCTCAGGTATCACGGACCTAGTACATGCTGCAAGCACGTGGGAAAGATGCCATCTGGAAGACATGAAATCCAAAAAGATCACATTCATATGACAATTTGATTTGCAGGTTGAGATGCCAAAATAAGCAGATTCAGACAGTTTTGCATTTGCACTGCGTTTTGGTGGCTCTACAACAGAGGTTGTCAATATTTTTTTTAAAAGGAGGTCTGCTGCTGATTTTACTGAGATCTGTTCAGCAGGAACCTCCACCTTTCTCTCCTCAAATCTGGAGACTGAAATAGCACACTCTAGCTGCTCTTCAAGAGACTTTGAAAATGACAGAACTCCTATTACAACCTAAGAAACATGGATCTTGATCTTGAATCTTGATCAGGGCTTGGATCTTGAATCTGTCTTTTAAGCAGTCCCATCTTCAAACAAAACCCGGTACAGACTCTGAAACGTGCATTTAAGAGATGGACAGTGAGTCAAACAGGGACATGCCAATCCAGAGAATGAGCAGAAGAGTGAGGTTTGCCAAAAGGTCACACAGTTATTAGACAAAATTATAATTTTGTAGTAAAGATGAGAAAAGCCTAAAAAGGAGGGATTATGGGCCCTTGTAGTAGTTTTAGAGGGAAAATGGTCATTGCTGAGTTCATAATTTGCATAGATTATTATGCAGCTAGTCAGTGTTTCAGCACAATAGAGGGCTTGCAGGAAATCATGCACAACTTTTGCTGGCTACAGCTCAAAAGAGCCAGGAGGTTGGGTCAATGACTTTCAGTGTAGAGGCACAATGATTTGTTTAAAGCACATTTGCTACCAATAAAGCAAAGCTGCTGGAGATGGAAATCATCGAGTTGCCGGACTTGCACATCTCTACACAGACAAGTGGAGAAATGCATTTGTTGGAAACTCCATTGGTTGCATAAGTACACATTTCCCTGTGCCTTTCAGCAAATCCAGTATTGGCAGACTTCTGGTATATCAGGAAGGTAAGACTTTAGGCAAAGTAATCAATTTCTAGGGTAACAGGCTTGAAAGAGTAGCAGAATGGCCAGTCTTTATTGGCAGAGACTTGCTGCTAAGCATAAGTAGCAGCAGCCATGGTGTGAGGTGGCAGCAGTCCCTCCTATGAACAGTAGTGATTTCACTAACACTGTCATCTCACTAAGTGCTAAATGAGCAGCAAGTCTGGCTCTCCAGGGCTCTTCTCAGCATGCTGGTGCATTAGTACACTTTTCCTTCACCACTTTTCGTTTGGTAAAAGCAACCCTAATTCCACCTGCCCTGAGCTCCTCATGGCTGGGGCAACAGAACGTTTATCAGCTTTTACTGTACTCTGAGGAAGCCATGTTTATCCTTTGCAAAAGCAGTCAGAGAATCTTACTGACTTTCCTTGGGCGCAGTGGGATGAAGTGAGACAGGGTAGAAATAGAAATATTTTTTAAAAGGGGAAAAAAGTCTGGATATCATTAAAGAGGCATTTTAATGTCTGGCTATTCACCTGATGTCTCAAATTCAGACACCGCGAGTAACCAAATAGTGGACCCAATTTTCAATCCTCTTTGGATAGATTTGCACTGTTAAAAGGATTCTCAATTATCAAACAAATATGAACACCAAAATATCACATTTGCAGATGTAAAAGAGATTCCACTAAGTCCCTCTGAAACTCTCTGGAGTCTTTCAGTATAACCAATGGAGTTAAAAAATAAATGAAATCTAAAATAATGCTTTCTTGTTGTTTGTTTCTTTATGCCATAGAATAAATGCCTAATAGACTTATTTTAAAGTGTTCAAGAGTGCCTGGAACCAAAACTTTGGCTGAGTTTCTTTAGAGAGACAGCATGAAACCACAAAGCTTAAATCCACACTGAACTTTCTCAAAGATCTGGAGCATCCAAACTGATGATTTTGATTCATAAGCATGTGTAATCCTAAGGTCAATGTTTGATTTTGGTGTGTGTGGGTTTTTTATTACATTTTTGTGAGTGATTGATAACACAATGATAATAACATTTGCCATATACTGAATGCATTTTATTGCATCTCAGTCACTGTGGACTACTATCAGACCTTCCCTTTTTTTTTTAGATAACAAAATTGTGCACTTCTATCCATTTCAGTCTGTGAGTGCATCAGAAAAAAACACATTTGTCTGCTATCAGAAGAATTATAGACAAAGGGTTAATTTTGCCAATGAACTATTAATTCATTTTCACCTTCTGCCTTCCCTCCCTGTTCTTTAAACTCCTCCACCTTCAAGAACAAATGAGGCAGACAGTTTGTGTCCCTTGTCATTGCAAAAGAAGATCAGCTGGAGAAGTAATTTCTAGAAATATATGCATATTTTTTCACATTAACATGCAAATCTGACTTTTTATTGCCAGATCCCAATCAGAGAAGATTTTTTAAATCACACAAATTCTTATTCTTTTGCATTATCCAAGTTCTTATTTTGTAGACCAATGTGAGTTGCTACAGTTATGCTTAGTAGCATACAAAGTCAAGGGGATTTGAGATTGTTCTTTCACATCACTAATCTCAGCAGCCTAAGTAGTCACAGACCTGATTTTCCTGGGTTTAGCGTCAATATTTTAAAAGAATATACTACAGTATTATAACTTATATATGAGAACAATTGGAAATGTCACTGTTATGAGAAAACCAAGTAAAAACAGATATATAA
Organism: Coracopsis vasa; assembly: GCA_026283785.1. NCBI lineage: Eukaryota > Metazoa > Chordata > Aves > Psittaciformes > Psittacidae > Coracopsis > Coracopsis vasa. Next base: position 66,810 of record JANHGB010042838.1, on the reverse strand, counting down.
ATGGAAAAAAAGAAAGTTCTTAATTTCCAGCAGTGATGAATTCATGCACAGAGCAAGGAAGGAGTCATGGCTATCCCTAATGCTAATTGTCACTGCTGATTTTCCTAGTTTTTGTATGAGTAAAGGTCTGAGTGGTAAGAAGTCATAAATCAGAAGAAAAGCAAGAATATTAGATGGCGTAAGTGAATATAACCACTCATCTGAGACTACAGAGAAAATCAGAACATTAGAATATGACCCGGGTTGCCTGCTTTGTGTTGCACCCTGTGCTGAACGAAGCAGAGAGTTTGGGATTGGAAACTAAAATGAATGCATTCAATATTTGCATATTTTCCCCTAATTATAGACCGCCTTTTCTTAAATATAAGTGTTAATGGTATTTTAAAGAATGTGACTATTTATATAGATGTCTTATCCTGCACAATGTTGAATTCCATTACACCACCTTGGTTTGGTAAGAGTAGGTGAAAAGACATCACCTTTATGGAATTGAAGCCTGAAGGCATAGAGTGCCTTTTATCAAATATTCTAGTCTGTAGAAAAGTGACAGTAACATCTAGTCTGGAAAATATGAGAGAAGGTGAAGTCTGGCTGACCTACATTGGTTTAAGCAGTTCCAAAGGGCTGTTCATTGGACAGAAAAAGACATAAAAGCTGAACCATTCCCACTGAAAAACAGAATGATGAGTGCATGGAAAAGACAGCCAAGCACATTATTCATTTAAAACAGGAAGGAAAACCAAAAGAAAGGCAATTAGTATCAGAAGAGCAACAAAGAACATTCAGCAAAGCCTCAGTAAAACAAGATGCAGTTGGCTACGGAGAAACATTAAGTGAGACCACAGGGGCTCTTGGTTTCCTGAAGACAATCCTCAGCTCCTGGGTCATTCACCTTTTCATAAATTTCAGCTTGGTAATACTACTGCTGTCCTCAAAGCTAAGAGGGCTGGAGGATAATTAAAGTGAGTTCTATTAGGCGTATCTCAGACAATTAGGGATCTATATTTAAAAGGAAGTTTCTTTTCAAGAAAAGCCTGTTGCTTCATAGTAAATGAAAACAGTTATATTATTCAGAGAGCTAAATTTCCTCCTAGGAATATTTCAGGAGTATAACAATAATACACATTCTGTAAAACATGAATTGCACATATGGATGTGTTTGAGGAAAACTTAATTTCATGTCATTTACACAAGCAAAATAAAGATAAGTACATGTGCTTGAGTTTCTTCCAAAACTATTGTACATCATAACCTGCACAGGTAAAAAAGGGACAACTGCAGGATTCCACCAAAATACCTATTTTTTGCCTCCAGAAAGTCAAACCCATATGCCTCATTCGGAATTTGATTCAGATCTCTTATAAATAAGGGTCCCTACATATGTAAATCATCTCACTGTTTCTTTACTATATATTGGATTTTAAATTTAATAGCTCTGGGAGAAGGCAGGTGAAGTTCCACATGACTGGAAAAAGGGAAATGTAACCCCCATTTTCAAGAAGGGGAATATGGAAAACCCAGGGAACTACAGACCAGTCAGTCTCACCTCTGTGCCTGGCAAAATCTTGGAGCAGATTCTCCTGGAAGGCATGCTAAGGCACATGAAAAACAACAAGGTGGTTGGTGACAGCCAGCATGGCTTCACTAAGGGGAAATCCTGCCTGACCAATTTGGTGGTCTTCTCTGATGGGGCTACAGAACTGATGGACAGGGGCAAAGCAGTTGATGTCATCTACCTGGACTTGTGCAAAGCGTTCGACAGTGTCCCGCATGACATCCTTGTCTCTAAACTGGAGAGACATCAATTTGATAGGTGGACCACTCGGTGGATAACGAATTGGCTGAATGGCTACATGCAAACGGTTGCAGTCAATGGCTCAATGTTCAGACGGAGACGGGTAACAAGTGGTGTCCGTCAGGGGTCAGTGTTGGGACCGGTCCTGTTCAACATCTTTGAGTGCGCCCTCAGCAAGTTTGCCGATGACACCAAGCTGTGTGGTTCAGTTCATATGCTTGAGGGACCTTGACACTTGAAAGGTGGGCCAATGCCAACCTCTAGATGAGCTCCAGAGGTGCCTTCCAACCCCAGACATTGTGTGATCCTGTGATTCTGATTCTGTGATTTTTGGATGCTTATACAAAATATGTAAACCCCTGCACAGCTGAAGATAATAACTACCTAGGCTCATTATTTATGCATTCTTGGTTTTATTTCTGTCCACTTTATATCTGTGAGAAATTCTTACAGATACAGGATGAGTCAATGAGCAGGGAAATATTTTGTTTTATTCCGCGTCTGTTTTTTTAGATTGTTCAAAAGTACTGCAGGAATGGGAAGCCATAGCAGGATGTGGAAGAGGAGGGCCTAAAGTCCTCCAAAGGAGCCCAGAGGAGAAAAAACAAACACAAAACCCCCAAACAATCTGAAAAGATACTAGAATGATAGAATCATAGTTTTGGCTGGAAGAGACCTCTGGAGGTCATTTAGTCTTGGATCCTGCTCCAAGCAGGATTACTTCCAGCACGAGGTCATGTCATCCATGGCTTTGTCTAGTCAAGTGTTGTGTATCTCTGAGGATGGAGATTTCACAGGGTCCCAGAGGAAGCTGTTCCATGGCAGCACCACCATCCCAGTTAAGACTGTTTTTTTTTAATGTCTGTTTTGAACCTCCCAAGCCAGAATTTGTATTTTTTGCTTCTTGCTATATTTTCTGCCACTGTCATAAAGAGTTTGGTTCTGCCAGTTTGTAACTGCCTTTAAAGAAATCACCAACTGGTATTAATCATCCCTAAGCCTTCTTTTTGTCACACTAAAGAGGTGTGGTTCTGCCAACCCCCACTTGCATCTCAGGTGCTCTAGCCGCTGACCATCTTGACAGGTCTTTGCTGAACACTGTCCAGTTTCTGAGTGTCTCTTTTTAACTTGAACATCTAACAGTGGACACTATTCCAGGTGCAACCGCTCAAGTACTGATCAGAGGCAAGTGCTGCCCTCCCTTGATCTGCTGGCCGTACCCCTCCTGATGTTGCCTAGGATACTCTTTCCCTTGTCTACAGTAGAAGCATTCTGTTGGCTTATATTCAGCTGACATTAGCCATTACCCCTGCTTCCTTTCCATCAATTGTCACTCACCCAAGTGTTTCATAGCTTTTGCTGATGGGTGAGTTCACTTCTCACCTTGTGCAGGACTACTTTCTTCTCCTTGGTGAACTTCAGAAGGTCTTCCTCTACAAAATTCCAGGTGTAACAGGGCATCTTGGGATGGAAACTCTATTATTTATCTATTTATATTGTATTTAGATATTCCTGTAATGGCATAACTACCTCAAAAATCTCTGATCATTATCATCACTAACAGGTGAAGAAGATGTACAGCTAAGTAACGATTCCAGCAATACTGACCTGTAGAAATGTTTGGAAACCATAAATGGATTGCCAAGAACCTGAGCAGAACATCCAAGATATAATTTTGGACAACTCTGATGCCTAACTTTTTTAACTCTGAAGTCTAGATAGTGAATGGGTTGCTAAAACTCCATTAGACCAGAAAAGTATTTAAAAAATTGAGGAGAATGAAAATATTCTTAAAATCAGAGCAGAAAAATAACTCTTGTGGGAGTAACTTGTAACCGTTACCCCTTTTTTTCCCATGTGACTCCTTGTGAAAAGGAAGCCTCCATCTTCATTGTAGCCACCCTTTAAATACTGCAGCATGGTGAAAACGTTTCTCCTGAGCCTTCTTTTCTCAAGGCTGAACAAACACTGTTCTCTCAGCCTTTCCTCATATGGCAGGAAAGGACCTTCACATCCTTAAACTGTGGGCCCAGAACTGCACACAGTACTTGAGGTGAAGCAGTACCAACATTGAGCACAGTAAGATGAGCATAGAACTCTTTTGACTGGCTGGTTATACTGTGTTTAATGCACCCCAGCATGCAGTTTGCTCACTCCACTGTCAGGGCACACTGCTGAGTCATATTGAGCCTGCAGCACCCCCAGATCACTTTCTGCAGGGCTGCTTTCCAGCCAGTCCTCTCCTAATTTATACTTGTGCCTGGCATTACTCCACCTTAGGTGCAGAATCTGTCATTTTAAGTTGTTAAATGTCACCCCATTAATCATTGTCTGGTGCTCTGATCTATTGAGATTCTATCAAGATTCTTCTGCAAGGCCTCTTGTCACTCAAGAGAGTTAACAGCACCTCTCAGTTTGACATCATCAGCAAACTTGCTAATGGTGCATTCAACTCCTGCATCCAGACTGTTAATACATATATTGAACAGAACTGGCCCTAGAATTGAACTCTGAGAAACACCACTGGTGACTCGTCACCAGTCAAATGTAGCCCCTTTCACTGCAACTCCTTGAGCCCTGCCCTTCAGCCAGTTCTTCACCCAGTGCACAATGAATCCACTTATCTCACAGCTGGACAATTTTTCCAAAAGGATGCTGTGAGGGACAGGATAAAAAGCCTTACTAAAATCTAGAAAATGCCTTTCATCTTTCACTAGGCGACCTTATCATAGAAGGGTATTAAATTAGTTAAAAAGGACTTTCCCTTTGTGAACCATGTTGACTGCACCTGATGATTGCATTATTCTTTAAATGCCTTACGTTTAAAGAATATGTCTTCCTGTTTTGCTCTCATTATTATCTGTAACAGACACACCCCCTATGTCATATTGCAGATTTCTTGCTGTGCTAGATACTGTACAAAAGGAGCTGGCGGTGTAAGGGAACTGGTTTCTTTTGTCACATGGTGTTGTTTCAGCTCCTCAATAGGAAGACTAACATTTTTCTGGGCCATAAGACAGAAACCAAATAGATTTCTAGGAGAGCTACAAAACTTGTGAGAATAAACATTTGTTAGATATTTGTTTTCTATGACCAAAATATGATCACTGTGCGTAATCGGTGCAAAAGGGGCCATGAATTACAAATACATTTAAGGAAATGCTTATGAATGCTTTTTTTTTTCTTTTTTTTTTAAAATATGTCCATCTGATTTTATTAACATCTACAGTTTATTATAGTGCTTGTGCAGAGCTACATTTAGAATGGGTATAATTCCACTGACTTCAGTGGAGTTACACCAGGCATGAAAGCTGCACACCCACTGACTTTACATTTTGAAAGCAAAGCTGTGCAATTGTAGCAGGCTCCACATTACGTCTTTGCTAAATTCAGAGACATTCTTCCACTCAAGGTCTCCCCCTTCTTTTTATGCACCTTGCTCCTTTCTTCACTTTTATTACCACACTGCTCCCTCAACATGATTGCATCTGCATTTTATTAAGATTACTGCTACTGTTTAAGGAGCACCACATCTCACTGCATCATGCTGTGTTTTAATATTTCCTGTTTTATTGTACTTGTATTTCCTTTAATAGATAAGTATATATATTTTCGCATGCAACAAAATCAGACTGCTTTAAGGAATAAATTGATAAATTGGCATTTAGAATGCTACCAAGCATCAGGGCTGCCAGTTACATTGACTGAAGAGTCAGACCATAGCCAGCCACGAAGGAATTGTCTGTCTGTTGGAAATTACTATTGTCATTATTTAGACTTGAAGTGCTTCCTCTTGAAACACAGGCAAGGTACAAGAAACCCTGCACCAAAAATCCTACAATACAGCTTGAAGCATACAAACCCTCAGTGAACAACAGTGATTTCTAAGGAGAATGGGGGAAAGGTAGAGGAAGGAAAAACATCCCTTAAGTAAGGAAAAAACCTGACATGGTTCCTCTTGCAAAATACCCATGCATACACATGGATGTGTATATTTATGTATAAATATATGCATACTTTTTAAAGACTCAGCCTTTGTCTGTTATACTGAAGAGCATCCTGATCACACAGTGGACTCCACCATGGTTGTAGTTGAAACCCCTGGGTAGCTGAGGGAACAGTCTGTATACCTACAAGAGTCCTGTTAAGAGGGCAGCATTACTAAACATGAGTACAGATGTTGTCTATGGGTTGAGACTATACGACAACAGGAAGGGACTGCTATTGCTGTCAGTCAAATGGTGTTGCCAATTTAATAAAAAAATATTAAGTAAATATATGACCCCCCCTTCTCTATCCTGTTTTCCTGTCCCAGAGCCTGAAGTTTTGGAGGAATAAAGAGAAGACCCAGGGACATCCTGGAGGCCAGCTGCTAAGATGTTAGAGTAAGCTTGGGCATGAGGGTCCTCTGGGATCCAATGGGTTTGCACAGGTTGCGTCTAAAATCACGCTTGCAGGCTTGCAATGCCAAAGGCTAGAAAATCTGTCATTGAGGGCATTTTCAGAGCAATCTCTATTAGACAGTAAACATATAGCCTGCCTTTCCCTCCTTCCTCCACCTTTATTCTCTTTTGTTCTGAAATTGTGTACTATAGCAACCCAAGGCTGCAAATTTCTCTCTGGAGCTTCTTCCTTTATTTAGTCAGTAGATTCACTGCTGTGTAACAGGGAGTGAAAAAAGGAACAAAAACCCAACTAACCAACAAAAAACAAAACCCACAAAACAAACTGCAAGCAACAACAAAGAACAACCAACCAACCAACCACCAACACCCCACAACCCTCCTTTCTGCTCCTTTCTACCCAAGATGTAACATGCTTTAGTCTAAGGAGAAGGAAGTTTGGTCTATGAAAAGAAGATGAGCTTCTAGCAACAATGTGTGGTACAAAATTAACAAATTCCCTGGAAAACCATTTACTTGATTAGTTGCTTCTTTTACTTCATGTATTTCAGACATTAAAAACCCCATATGCAGCCTACCAACCTCCTGGCCAGAGAGGATCGGAAGGGTAAAGGAAAAGCAAAGAAATAAGGATGTGCAAACAGAATAGGAAAGTACTTGGATGACTGCCCTGTAATGAAAACTGATATCATTGTAAGCCAATGTAATAATTCATCTCAGCTGATAGATCAGCTAACTGCTAATATCTTGTGAATACAATAGACATTCTGGGCTCTGTAAGATGAATGTTTTTCTGCATGCAAACTGCAACTAAAAGAGCTATTTTCCCCTTTCATTAATCTAGAATAAATAATAGTTATAATATTACATATCTCTTGCCTTTTCTCTGACAGTTTATTTGTGCTGAAATAGGAGGTTGCTGCAGCATGCAACACAGCTTCTCAATGTGTTCTGTGCGTGAGACAGAAAAGGAGTCATTCATGCTGGAAAATATCTGGCAAAATTTTGAAGTCGCTTCCCCTTTTAATCAGTCTCGAGTGCAGATACAATGTGTCCTTGGAATTTTACTGTTAGATATGTGTTTCTGTTTGCTGCTAGTGAGTTATTTCATTTCTTGCAGGATAGTTCCCAGTTGTGAACTATGATCAAGCCTACTGTGAGTCTCTAAAGAGAAGTAGAGTAAAATCTAGTTTTCGTTTTTGGAGTGTCTATATAAATCCTTAGGCTGAGCAGTCTGTGGTGATAGGTGACAAATGAAGCATCGTGCAATACACAGAATAGGAGCAACTTACCTCTTACTGCACTCCCTGGAGCAAATACAAGGCATTTTTGGGGAGGCAACAAGAGGAGTTACTGTGCATGAATTCATGCAGAAAAGGCCAGAGGAGGCTTTGTGGTATTTCCCTTTGTTGTCCTTGTAAAGACCTGCACACTAACTTAAAAACTTGCAAGGCAAGAACTAGTAGGGTAATAAAAGAAATTGGCCCCATACTACTGCTTTCTTTTGGAAGACTGACAATGAGGCAACCCCTAGGAGCTGATGGAGTTCCTCCTTCCCCACCTTCTCAAAGGAAATAGAATTGAAACTTCATGTAAAATTTTTATGTTGAAAAAACCTGCAGGACGTAATATTGCATTCTTTTAACACATTTGTCTGTCTTGAAAAAAAAAAGTATGTCATTCTTTGCAGTGTAAATTTAATGTAAAATTATCCACAATATAACCCAAATTAAACTAGTTAAAATGACATCTTATCAGCATGAACATGATAGAGAAGATCCATATAAATTTGCAGCATGTAGATAGCAATGGATTCCCCTTTTTCTTGAATTGAGACGTAAAATATTTTTCTTTTTCTTTTTTCTTCTGTCTTTTTTTCCTCAGCAATGTCTGAGAAAAAATGCTGTAAAATATAATAGCAATTTTTTGGAAAATGTGCAGTCTACACCTTTATCCTGTTACTTTAACCAGTTACCTCACATTTTCTGATGATTGTTGTAAGTTTTGCCTAAATTCTCTGTTTTCCCCTCTGAAAACCTATATAACTATGTAGAAATTTATAATTTGATAATTTCTGCCTCCAAAATGATTAGAAAAGTTGCCTTCCACAGAAAGCAGCTTCATTTCTGCATTTGTGATTTTTTTTATATAGCCACCTTATCTTGCTGGAAATAGACAGCTGGTTGAGTAAAAAGAAAGAAATATATCCTGTCTGCAGGGTGAGCATGGGCAGTGCTGCTCATGCTTCCCCCCACCCTTTCAAATCACAGCTGGTTTTGTATATTTCAAGGCAAGCACCTTAAATCCATAATTTAATTTCTATGTATTGTTTTGTTATTCTCTTGGAAACAAGGAGATTATTTATTAGTGATAAACAAGTCTAATTCAGTGAAAATTTTTACTTCAATGAATAACCTCTAGACTATCAGTATAGCAAGGCACAGTTCAAAACACATCCTATTGAAGTACTTGTCCCCGGCATTATCTTTTAGACCTCTCAGTGTTCATTGTCGGGAGGTGCTGGAAGTGCAGTTCAAACCTTAGTAAAATGCAAATGCAAGTGCCATATTTACTGATCAGTGAATTGCTTACTATGAATCTGACATCAGCCTGAAAATGAGACAGGCCATGGGTTGGCTCCTACCTCAGATATTTTTGTTTGACTCTGTTACTTTATCTGTAATATTGCCCTAAATGCAGAATGAGTCTCTTATGTAACAGGACTCATATTAATGTTTGTTCTTTAGTTCAGCAAAAGCGTGATTCTCATAAATGCACTCATGGTGTTCCAATTTTTCTAAAAGGATAGGTGGAAAAAGTAATAAATTTGCTAAAACAACAAAAAGAGCTTTCAAAGGAATGAATGTGAGTAGACCTTTGATGTATAGAGGTTAACAGAAATGAGATCAGACAGCAAAATCAATGATGTGCATTTCTGTGGTTCAAATAGAATTTATTTATCTTGGTATACAAAAAAAAATTGCTAAAGAAAAAAAGAAGTTTAAGCCCAACATAAAAGGAAGGAAAAGATGGTCTTGCTGTTAGTGCATGGTCATTGGAACTCAAGAGGGCTGAATTCAGTTGCTGACTTTCTTGCAGACTTCCTGCAGGACTTATGGCAAATCACGCAGGGCTTGTCAGCACGGTGTCCTGGAGGGTGGCTGAGCAGTGTGCATTATCAGGGCTGGCTCTGGCTCTGGGAACCAGTAGCTCACCAGGACATGCCTACACAGCTGTAGTGTCATGGCCTGGGTTCAGGGACAGACAAGTTTATGCCACACAGCAGTGGAGGAGGAGGAACAATCTGCCTGGATCAGCGCTAGCTCCTTCTCGCATTCCCTGGTCCTTCATTTTGCTTTGTCTCAGCTCCCCATTTGTGAAGCAAGACTAAGTCACCATACATTTATAAAACACTGTGGAAGGAAAAATGCACACAAATAATTTCAAATTTACTAAAAAAAATGGAATGCAATTTGGACACAGGAAAGTTTACCTTGATTTGGTCCACTGGAACCAGGTAACGGAACAGTACCTTCTCTTATTTTCCAAGGAGACAGGAAGAAATTATTTTTTGCTTTGTTTCCAAAACTAAATCCAATTCACTTGATACTATGCCACTGAAATGTTAAGTCTGTATATGATTTACTGCAACAACTTACTGGAAAGGAGAAAACCTGGAAGTGGGAAGTTGATACCTTTGATGGTCTATGGAGAAAATTAACGGGACAGTAAACTGCAGTGATATAATTCATTATCATAGTATGTAGTCAAAAAAGTGGCAGATGGCCAGTGAAGTACTTTGATGACCTTCAGGTTTCTCCATCTGTACCTATAACTACATATACTTTTTATTGCATGTGAGGGACAAGAAAGCTGCTTACCAGATTTGCAGCACTAAGCACTTTAGGACTTTAAATTTAATTTCAAACAATAAAATAACTACTATTCTCCTTTCACACTGCCTCAGAAACATAGCTTTGTAAACGTAGCTCAGAAACTTGCAGCCGTTGAAACCAAAGAAAATGGGTCATTCCCGTTATTTTCATAACTAGTACAAAAGTGTATTCCCACACTAACAAATCCAAAGAACATTATGTACAGCTTGTAATTTACTGTTTTCAAATGCAAGTATTCTCTGTGAAATAGACACTGTTGATTCATAGTAGGTTTTGCTCGCATTTGAGATATATGGATGTTTGACTTTGGAGAAAGCTATGGGGGCTCAGGAGAAGTTGTTTATCTCTAATTCAAGGAAGGCTGTGAAACAGTTTGTGTCACCTCAGTGACTACAGGACTGCAAAACAATTGTAACTTTCCAGTGCCAAATTTGGATTTTGATATATTCCACTAAAAAATTGCAAGCCTCACATAGCAAGAAAACCATACTTTGACTTATCTACATGAAAGTAATATCCATATATCTCACCTAGTTTGTTGGTGCAGCTGGGTGGCCAGAAAATAATTTTTTCTTCAGATTACATTGGTCTGTTTTCTGGAAACCGAATGCTCTTTATAGGTCCCCCAAAGACCCATAAATATTTGAAAACACTTTCAAAATGATCATCTGGGGCTTTTTGGCAACTCTGTTGAGGTATGCATTTCACAAAGTATGTATTCTCACAGCACCTTGCAATGGCTTGCTAATCATGCATTCCCTGGCTCATTCACACACATAAAACTACTGCTGTATGTTTGGATGCATTTATAGTGCATATACAGAATGGATATTATTTGTAGCATATGGGCAAAAGAAGCCATTTCAGTATGAAGAGCTAATGCCCATGCGAACCTTGACACATTTTCATCATCTTTAGAATCTGAAAAAATATTTTTCTGCACTTTTAATAGAATGAAACTGGTATATACTACATGCAAAACAAAAGAGATTTCTTACAAATAAGTACTGTAACAGCTTTAGAAAGAGGACCTGTAATTTGGCAGATTAAAAAGTATCCTGTTTGGATTTGTTCAAAATTTGGTGGCTATACCTTGTTAGGCAGTTAAATGTACATGCATTTGTAGTTAACTTTGGACAATCCAATTTAAAAATGGATCCCTCAGCCCTGTAATCATTGAATCTGGAAGCGCAAATATAACCAGTCTAGTAATTAAAGGATTTTAAAATACTTCATTAAAAAAAGAGACACTATGCAATCTGTTACAAAGTTAGTACATCAGCCAACTGTACCTTTTAAAAAAAAAGGTGATAGAATTCTGTGACTCAACTGAGTGAAAGACAGTGTTCCTCTGTTTATTGCCAAGCACCAGAGCTGAGAATCTGCCCCAAAATCATGAAATTACACAGCCTTTAACAATCATGCTTTCTGAGTATTTCCTGATTTTTAAAACCCTCTTTTCCCTCTGTCATTGTGCATGACAATGAGTTTTATCAGGTTTTAAAATGTTACCACGAATAAATGTTTTTCAATTCCAGCTGGGCAGGAAGGCTCACTCCTTCCCTCTTTTTTCTGCCAGTACAATCCTACGAATGCTGCAGCTTCATACAGCACAATGAAACTGCCTGCAGAGGAGGCCAAGCTTGGAGCCTGTTTGCAAAAATTAATGGTGCTGTATCAAGCAACTGCTCCGATTACAGTTGTAAGAGGATTTACACGAAAAGGTAAAGACTGATACATTTTGTGATTGTACTCTTTGTAATAAAAATCTAGGAGGGGAGAGGAAAGGAAAGATGACCTTACAGTCAAGGAACTAAATTCAGATGTTTGAGATGAGGTGGGTTCAGTACTTTCCTTTCCCTGAGAGCTTTTAAAGGCTTTGGTGGAAAAGGTGGAAACAATTTGATCACCTCATTTCCTAATCTATTAAGCAGGGATAAAAGAATGGCTTTGCCTGCATTGTCTATCTAGAAGCTAACTGCTAGAGGAGGCAGTAATGTCTCATTATAGGTACATTAACACACAGCTTTCTTGGATTCTAATCACATTGAGTACCCTTCTGGCACAAAAATTTTAGGAAATCTTTTGCAAATCATGTATTTTATAGCACTCTGAAGGCTAGGTATCATCTGTTTTCAGATTTCTGCTCGTTAGCTTTTACAGATGCAGAGTTCAAACCCGAGCTTTAGCCAACTGCGACCTAGAGAAATCCCCGTTCCCCTCCTGCACCTTGGCTGCCTGCTTGGCACTCTGACAACAGTTAGCGCTGTCCCAGTTTCTGCACGCAGCGTATAGCACCAGAAGCCTATTTAGGCAGTCAGGCACACTCAGCCAACATCCAGGCAGACTCTTTCCTAGCCATGAAGGGTTAGGCTGATGAAGGAATTGCTAGTGTACTTTTCTGCTGTGCAAGGATCTCCTATAAACATATCATCTCCTGCCAGGTGAGCAGCGAGGGGAGAGGTTCATATGGTTTTTTAAGGAAATAGGCAGAATTTCCATTTGCATTTTTGCAAAGGCTCAAAAGCAGACAGAAGGGCAGCCTGAGGTGCTCTTCTAGCAGTAAGAACTGTTGATTTCTTCTTTTCTGACTATCACGCACATACAAGCATAAAATGCCAGCAAGCAAATCTATAAACCAAAAAAATCTTGCCTTCCCTGGTGCCAGCTTTGCCAAACTTCAGTTGCAATTGCAGAAGAGCTTGCTGCCATCCAGGTGTCCATCTTTGCAGTGGCAATCCCTACCCATCAGCCAGAGGTCTTGCAGCAGTAAGACCATTCAAAGCAACCTTAGAATTGAGAAGCAAGATGCTGCTCTGCTCTCTTGGCTGCTATTATGTCAGGTGGCAAGTCTAAGAACACCATTTAATTCTGAGTCATTTTACACCTAACACATTCTTTGCTGATGTTCCCTCCTTTGTTTATAGGTAGCTATATAATCCTTGTGGTAGCAACAGGCCCTTATAAACTGGGACAGTTTGATTAGCTGATGCATCAAACTGACAAACTGCTGTTGTGTACTGGAAAAAAAGGAAAGGGAAGGAAAGGAAAAGGAAAAGAGAAAGGGAAAGATGCTCTGGTATAACACTTCCTAAATACATCCTTGCCATATATTATTTAATAGAATGTTGCCCAGGTTGCTGAAAACTTGCTGAGTAGTTTATCTTGCTACATTTCATTTATCTAGTCATATAAGACACCTAAAAATAAGAATCACTGTGTAGGAATCTGACAAAATTTGGCCTGCCTGACCTAAACACCAAGACAAAATTCCATCAGTAAAGTTATTTTAATCACAAACTAAACAATGACAAAATACACTATAGGAGAAGTATTTGTTCCTACTGCAGAAGGTACAGAGGGAGTTGGGTGTGTCTGGATCCAATCCTAGTCTCAGACTTGGTCAGCGTTTTATGTCTAAGGATTGCATAGTGCTTGTGCCTTCCTGTCCAAATTTGTCCCGCATGCTGGTACTGTCACATTACAAGGGGGCTTTCCTCAAACCCTTTATATTTGACCAGCCTGCCAGTTTCCCAAGAAAAATGACACCCTTGTGCCTGACCAGCCTGTCCATGTACTGGACAGCCCCCCAGATCAAAGATGACTAACCTATTCAGGAGCCCCCACCGACAGTGTCATCAAGTCAAAACCCTTATTTCAATTATTAAGTCTTCGGAGACTTACACAGAACGGACTTCAGCTGAAGATTTTAATTATACAAAAAATAAGCATGTAACAGGATAAGGTCCAGAGATTAATGGTGATAGGTACTGTCTGCAGAAACAAGCTTGAAGTGGTGCACAACCAGACTATAATCACTAAAACCAGTTAGCGTGAGTTAGTCATTTAGAGCGCATAAGATAAAGTTCTTACCCAACAGGCATCCCTAATGGGAGAGAAAACAGTGTCACTAACTATCAGGGAACCAGCCCTGTTGCATGTGTGGCATACACATGCTCAGTGGCACTGTTTCTGAGCAGCACCTTAGACACAATCTGTGGGCAACATAAGAAGAGATACTACACACATTTCTTCACTCAGCCAGGAAAAAAAAGCATAGGAATTCACCTCACATTGTCCCTGTTGGTAATGCTCCAATATGGGTAATCCAGCAGCTGCTGATGTGATCCTAAATCTTTCCTACACAGACCACATGTGCCTAGGACCTGAAAATTTCAGGTTTAGTAGTGTGGTAAAGGGCATCTCAAGACCACACCAAGAGCACAACTGGAGCAGCAAGATGTTCCATAGTGATATTTTTCATAATCATATCTTCATACTGTATAATCAGATGCAGAAGCTTTGACGGGTTCTCCCTGTGGAGAATCATGAATGAGATGTTTTACTCAAGTTCTGGGATAGTGTCCCATCACATAAACATGGACACATTAACTTATCGTTGCGTCCAGCTTTTTCTTTCTTGCAAATACAGAAAATAACCAGATTGTGTGGTTTGCAGGAGCTTCCAGCACCACATCTTCCAAGATCTTATATTTTTCCATGAATGGTCTGTGAATCGTGCCAGAAAGCTTATGGGAGGAAAATAGTTCTGAGCTGGGCTTTTTTCCAGATGACCCTAATCACAGTATCCAGACCCTTTCAAAAATCAACAGGTAAAGCCTGAAATAGGTGACAGTTTGTCCCCACTTGCAGTGATCACTGCTATGGAAAGTTGAATGTTTTAGTTTGAATTTTAAAAAATGCTCAGTATCTCCATGGGTAGCTATACCACCCATGATTATATTTCCTAATGTAGGGGACATGGATTATGAGGAAATCATCTGTCAGGCACAGCATTAAACAACTGACCCTGTATACAGTTTGGGGTACAGAAACTGGGCATACTTATATGAACCTTTCAGGTTCAGAAGAAAATCTGTTTTGAACTGACAGATTATGTGCTTTAATACGACTAATTTATGGTCTGAAATAGATGAAGGGTAAGAGAACATCAAATAGCAAACAGACTACAAATCAAATGCTAAATGACCTCTTATGATGGACTGTAAATATAATAAATATTGGACATATCAGGTTGAGCTGGTATAGCTTAACCTGACATATCCAATTGTAAACTTGCCTGACTCAAATGTATTGCAGCAATCAAAAGAAAATATAAAGAGATATATATTTATGTAAAAGTATCCAGAGCTCCTGAGAAGTTTTCAGCCACAAAGACAGCCTTGATAGTGAAGCACAACTACTTTTGAATTCTCAAATAAACTGTGTTGCTAAAAATCTTGTTCTGAATCATTCAGCTTGAGGCATAAGTGAGAGATGCATGAAGGCTACAGCAGGTTATTATACTGAAATTATCCCATCATATTGTCTTGCTGTGAGAGAAACAAAGTGAGTTACAGTGCATCTCCTGTTCTTGGAAAACTAAGAATGATTTAATATTAGTCTCTTATGTCTTCCTAGAGTGACATGCATAAATTTGTAACAAACCTTTAGATGGTGGGCAGCTGGGAAACTGAAATACACCTGTTTTATAATGCAGTGTTTGAAGAAACATCCAGATAAATGTAGTAAATTGTTTTCTCTACTTCACGTGGGTTAGAGAGATTTATACAACTCAAAATCTAATATCTGATCTGGTTTCCAGGAAACATTGTGCTCCACACTCTGATTTTTCCAATCAATTTCCTGCTATGAGATTAGGTAAGACATGGATTCAAGTGAGTCAAAGTGGCAGTGTGCTCTCACCTTTCTTACGAAGGTACAGATCAGTGAAGAGTTCAGCAAAGCAATAGAAAATGCTTTTTCACAGTTACTGGGTGTGTTCAGAAGAGGCAAAGACTGAAAGAGGCAGCCCAAATATCAAATGAGATCTAATGTTTGAAAGAAGGGAAACATGAAACTTTCACAGAGCAGATATTCCCATTGGCTCATTATTCTTCCTTCAGTTACAGCTGCATGGGTTTCCATTAGTCAGATGTTGTCTGAGTCCTAGAGATGAATGTGAAGAGAGTCTAACTCAACCTAGTAGATCAAGAATGTCAACCCAGTAAACACACAATGGAACCAGATAAACGTCTAGTATCTGAGAAAGAGTGAATGGATGGTTCCCCATGGAATTTAATTAACAAACTTGTGGCCTGCTGTTTAAATGCCTGTCCTCTACTCTTGACGTGTCTTGATCTGCCTAAGTATGGGCCACAGTTTAGCTTCTTCCTATGACTGGTTTAGATGGAAATGTGACAGTTTCTATTACCTGTTACCCAGGATAATGCTTGTAAGATTTAAGAACAAATATCTTTGTTAAATTCAGAAGAGTGTGCTTGCCCAAACAAAACTTACTTTCCATCTTCATGAATCAAAATAAAAAGTCAATCATCTATTGCTGATTTTCACCTTTAAAGAAACCTTGCCGACAGAACTGGAATGTGAGCTGCTTGTGTAAATATTTTTCCCAGTGTGTCCTAAATTTTAGAATAAACATTTTTGTAGATTATTATACATTTTTTATTCAAGTAATTTGCCATTTCTTCAGGGAATAAGAAAAATTGTCTTGGCTTGTCTGATTTTTACTGGTTTTAATAGCCTGTGTATATGTTCTGATATGAAAAGTTTCTTACCTATTTCAATACCAAAGGGAAGTTTCCAAATCACTGTACTTAATTAACAATTAAATCTTAATTAGAATTTCACTAATGACAGTTTTTCATATCATGAACTGCAATGTAACTTTGGCGTGATCAATTATTCTAAGATTTGTGATTCTGTCTCATTCTAAAGGTTGAGACACATGAATTAGAGAAAGTATAAAATAGATAAGTAAATTATTTCAAAGCATGCATATTAAAAGAAGACTTGAGAAGTTATTAGTCATAGATAACTCAGGTCTAATAGATAAAATACTTTGCAAATTTTTCTAGTTTTCTTTTTTATTCACATGAGGATTTAACAGAGTCATAGCATTTGAGATTCCTCAGAGAATATTTATGATTTCTGTACACGTGACTGCTTGACCAGAGGCTCAATTCTGTTTCTACTGAAAAGCATGGCAAAATCCTCATCAACTTAAAAGAAGGTGGAATAGCATCCAATAAAAAGGAGTTACGGGTGTCTAAGACTTGACAGTATTTTATCTTTAAGGACTATTTCTTGCTACTGAAAAGATTCTCTGCCTTTCCCATTTCCAACACACATACCCAGGTGAAAGCCTGTACTAAATCAAAGCAGTATATTCTTAGCGTTAACAAAATGCTAATATGAAAGATGCTGTGTAAGCTGCAGATTGGTCAGTTTCTTTTAGAAGCGTAATAGTCTTTAACATACTATTTCATAGCATTTGGAGCTTTTCAATCTGAATTTAAGATTTCCAGTTACATTCTGGTCAAATGTGTAGAACTTCCTTAGGTTTTGTCTAGTAGCTGTCTGGGGGATGGAGAGGAATGGCAGGGGGAAGAGGGATATTTACCATTTGTCCTAGAGATTAGACAAGAAATTATTTTTAGAAACTTCACTTGTTCCTGAATCCACTAGCAAAACTTTCTTCATATTAAACAGTAACATGTGGAGCTCCACTGATACAGTCATATCTCTGTTCTTAAAGTAATGATACAATTTTTTTATAATACAAATGGAACAGGTATAGTGGAGGACTGCTAGAAAGACTGGGGAATGAAGATCTCAAGCTCCCTTTGCCCCCATCAAACTGACTATATGCATAACAAAATCCTATAACAAAAGCCACAGAGGTGCAGCGCCGTGTCAGATCTTATACAGCCAGGATCTTGCTAATCCTGGGATAGAGCAGCTTCAGTGGTCTGAGTTCAAAGCTGTCTCACCACCAGCCAGCTCAGAAGACAAACAGAGCAACCTTGTGTCTGTCCACAGAAGTCTGCAAAAGGCAGGTAACCTTGTACGTGCTTAGCTTGTTTCCTAGCAAGGCTAGGAAGGTTAATGAATGCTGTCTGTCAGGTAAATCAGGATTAACGGAAAAAGAGCTATTCAATCTAAAGGAAAATATTCTAATAAGAATAAAAAAAGTCTTCTCCAACCAAGTCAGCCTGGAAATCAGAAGGTTCCTAACCTCCCAAGTAGGTGGCTTTGAGATGATCTTTCAATCAGAATAGTGACAAGCAAAGAATTAACTACTTCTAACAAGTAGTTTCTGAAGAAGATTGTAGAGACACAATGTGTATGTTTACAGGAACTACATTTAGTAACCCCCATAATTCCTTCCAGGAGTGTACTCCTAATAATTACTTCGATAAAACAACAACAGTTTATGTAAAATCTACAGCATAGTGGGAAATCTCTTCACATTCTTCTGAAGAAAATGTGGATGTATCCTCCCACCTTGAGGTTTGAAAGGCTTAATGGTGTGAGGGTGGTGAGGCACTGGCACAGGTTGCCCAAAAAAGTGGCAAATGCTCCATCCCTGGCAGTGTTCAAGCCCAGGCTGGACAGAGGCTTGGGTGTCATGGTCTAGTGTGAGGTGCCCCCGCCCATGGCAGGGGGGTTGGAGCTAGATGATCTTAAGGTGACCTTTCCAGTCCTAACTATTCTATGATTCTATGATTCTATGTCCTGTAAATAGAAACAGAGTAGACACCTTCTGATGTATTCAGGGCTTTGCTTTAGGGAAGCATCCACACTAACAGATGCTTATTTCTATCTTCAGAAGCTATTTGGTCTCAAAAAAACTATTCTGGTAGTTTTCTGAGAATACATCTCGCAAAATTTTTAGTGTATCCATTTCAGATTAGATTAATGTTTGTGTTGTTTCAGTTTTCATTTGAACTAGACACAGGAAATTTATAACAGATGATCAGAAATGGCATAAATTTCTGGAACCTATTCCCATTTCTCTCCAGGTTTACTCTAAGATTTACAGAGATTTCAATAATTTCTTATTTCAAAGCTTAATTGAAAAAATATCAGCCTAAGCTGGTTTTGAAAATCACTGCCATTATTCTCTGATTTTGCATATTTATATCCTGCACTCCAGCACTGTATGTTTCATTAAGAGATTAACCCTGGAAAGGTGGTGAAAAAAGTTATGCAAATATGACAGGGACTCATAACCAATTGTAATTTCTATTAGCTTGTGTTTCACATTGAAAAAAATAAATTTTTCAGATAATGCTTTAATGTGTAAAGAATCCCAAATAATTCTGCAGGTGCTTATGTTGGTAATATTGTAAACCTTTTTAAAGTGTTACATAAGGGGATAAAAAAGCTACTTGTGATTCTGGTCTTAATACGTGTCAAATCCACAGCACAACTGAGACCATAAGGTTTCAGCATTCCAAGCAGTTACAATAACATTCATTTAAAATCTCATATTAACAGAAAAAGTTAAACAAGAATGTCATGGCAAATACTTATTGGCTTCCTTACAAAATCCTTCACTCTGTGTTTGTTCCACTGCTGTGGTCAAGATAAATGGAGGCAGTTTTGCCATTAATATCTGGAATACTTTCTCTCCTCTTTTGCAGCAGACCCAAGGATTTCAATACTAAAATAATGGCAAAGTGCTCACCTTTTTATTGAGTTCAGTCTTGGAGGGAGAGGTAACTTTAAAAGTTCATGATAATGAATGTTCATAATAAACATAGATGTTATTATAAGTTGATCTCTAAATTGTTGGCTACTTTGGTCATCTGTTTAGATCAAGATTTTAAAGTAAAAATATTTCTAGAGATGCCACCTCTTAAAAATGATATTAACTGTATCTTGGTCTAAGTTTTATGTGGGCTATGTATTTTTCTTCCATTCTAATTTTGACAAAATGCAATGTACATGATACAGAGTAATTATTCAAGTTCTCCTGGAACTTTAAACTTTCATCTAGAGAGAAAAAAGTTCTTCAAATAAGAAGACATTGTAATCTTTTGATGCAGTCATGAGAGGCACATGGGGAGCAGTAAACACATCCATAAGAAAGAAGAATTCCCCACTGTTAATTGTGTTGCTCATGAGTGTTGTTGTTGCTACTACAATAAACCCTCAATGTCTAAGTTCAGCTCTGAGGAAACTGTGTGGTAAGTACTATGGAAGACTGCTTTATAATTTCCTCCAGTATGGCCTAGTGCGACTTATTACTTGTGGACCATCATACAGGTACTGTCAACCACTCTTTGCAAGTTTTCCACGGGATCCTAAATGTTGCAAGCCTGGGCAATCACTTCTATGAGTGAAATTCCAGCTTCACCAAAGCCAATGAGGGTGAGAGATTCTCTCCTCACCTCCTTTCTGAAAGATTCTTGTCAGACACCAAAACTGTAGCATGGGCTGGTTCAGTTACGGTGACACCATTTTCTCCTCCAGAGTTGTCTGAGTGAGAAGGAAGTGCTCCAGTTGTTGCCATTTTTTTTTTCTGTGAGATTTGTCTAGGTCTCTATGCCAGCAGGTGTTCTGCACAAGGGAAAAAACACAACTTGCTTTTTCTTTGGAGAAGTGAAAGCAGAGTCAAATCGTTCTCTGAGGTGCACAGTACTGATGAGGTGATGTTCACAACTTGCAACAAGGGAAGCTGCAGCTGGAAATAAGGAAAAAAAAATATCACTATGAGTATGGGCAAATGCTGGAAAGGTGCCCAGAGTGATGTTTCCATCCTCAGAGATTTCTAAACTTTACAGAACCAGAGAGACAAGTGTCTGGAGCTTACTTGGATGCCGGCCCTGCTTTGGGCATGGAGTGACTCCAACATGAATTTTCTGAGATTCTATGATTCTTGTGTTACCACAAGCACTTTATGCTACCTCAGAAGCCACAGCAGACTCCTTCACTGGTTTCACTTTACTGTCTAGATCCATCCAAAATACCAGAATGATTTCTCATTTCTAAATAAACTTTTCTTGTCACCAGGTATTTCCTGCTAAGTACATACCTACTGGCAGAGGTTTTTTTGCAAACAGATGTGGCCTCCTATTCTGCTCCTATTCCCCAGCTCACTGCTGACAGTGAATAGGCAGCTGCCACTTCTGTCTCTCTAAGATTCACCCCAGCATCCCCAGCAAAGCACTGTGTAGATAAGGCAATCTATTACATTTATTTCCTGTAATTATGTTAGTGATGCTGGTAGGTGGATGGGTGTCCTCAGTTTCCCTTCTGCAGTATTGTCAATCAGCTTAAGTTTTTAACACACAAGAACTGGGCTTCAGAGTTGTACCTTCAGAAAGCTCCAATGTATTCACAGAAGATTGATAAAGTATTATTAAATACTCCTACTAAATAATGTGGATAACTTATTATTAAATAATGTGGATTCATTATATTTAGACACTGAATGAAGCTGATCTCTGTCAGCTTTTTGTCCAGGAGTGAACTCTGAACAAGTAATCAAGATGAATTAAAAGTATACTCTCTGTGGAAGAACTGAGCAGTTAAAGGCCTCATCAATATTGGAATTGAAATGCATAAAACTGGAGAAAGTTTAAATATCTTCTTGATCTGTACCTTTAAAACAAGGAAGATAGAAATAAGTTATCTTAGTTTCTAGCAGTAATATCAGTGGTATATTTGAAGAATATTTTAATCAGTTTTACTTTTTCCTAAAAATTTAGCTATGAAACTATTACAGAACTTGACCACACTAAAAAACTTTTCTTTTCTTTTCTTTCGTTTTTTTTTTTTTTTGAGAAAAAGGAAGGAAAAGAAGAGCTTCTAACTAATTTACAGATGAAGCCTTAATGCTTTAGGTACTTATATTCCCCAGATCCCTAGGAGTAGATTCATTATTGGTATCTCATACTTCCAGAAGAGAACTCTGGGGAAAACAGAAAAAAACCCCAATAAACAAAACCCAAACAAATAACCCCAAACAAACAATCCTCCCCCCAGAAAAAAACCTTTCGAAAAACCCACAATGAAAACCAAGCTGTTGAGTGAAAGCAGCCACACACTTCAGAAAAATAGTCTGTAGTTAAAGACCTTGCTTTGAGTTGGAGGTTGGATCAGGTGATCTCCAGAGGTCTCTTACAGTCTAAATTATGCTGTGACTCTGTGATTCATACAGAGCACTCAAAAGTTAAAGCCCATGACAATCTATTCAGAGCAGTCCATGCCCTGCCAAACACTGTAAGTCATATTAACTGATGGTTAATACCAGACCCATCTGTGATTGCATAGCTTTGACAGAGAGGGTAACTGAGGGTATTGACGACACGGACTCCGATGAAAGATCGAAGACCTAGTTTATTTTTACAAGCACCCTTATATATCTTCTGACAGAAGCTGATTGGTTAGTAGCCCTACTTGGTAAAGACTAAT
>JANHGB010042838.1:0-39868 GCA_026283785.1 Coracopsis vasa | reverse complement strand
ACTGCTCTACCCCTGTCCATCAGTTCCATAGCCCCATCATAGAAGGCCACCAAATTGGTCAGGCAGGATTTCCCCTTGGTGAAGCCATGCTGGCTGTCACCAAGCACCTTGTTGTTTTTCATGTGCCTTAGCATGCCTTCCAGAAGAATCTGCTCCAAGACTTTGCCAGCACAGAGGTGAGACTGACTGGTCTGTAGTTCCCAAATGTTTAGTAGTTTCAATATGTTTAGTTCCTAATATGTTTAGTTGCATGTTATCAAAGTGCTTGAAATTTAACAAAACTAGTATTGAGCATCTCAGGAGATAACATTTTCTTCCATATCTGTTGTTGCACAACTACTGGGTGAAACAAATGTTAGTATTTATTTACCAGAATTTGGATTTCTTATTCCTACTAATCATACTTTGCCAGTATAAGGTGCAATTGTTTCTACTGCACCATGCACATATTAGCCTACTAGTCCTGCTCACTTAAATATATTCCTGAATTCTTCTGCCAAGACATTGGCTTCATCAGTGTACTTTGAATCAACATGCTTTGGATTTGTTGCCTGTAGCCTTAGCTTGAAAGTATAAGTTGAGTTTCTATCAGCTCCATCTCTTTTCCATTAGATTGAATAGAGTGGCATGAAGTACTCACTGAAGATGAGAATTGGCCCAAAACTCATAAACACTCCAATCATTCCATCCAGCTGGATAGTATTTCTATATAACAGTTTTATTTTTGGCTGAATGGAGATGACTGCAAGAAGCGGCTTCCTGCAAAATCCCAAGCAAAGTCCAAAGTCTAATTACTTCATGCTTGTAGAAGTGGCTCCAGGTAACTTTATGCTTAAAAGCATCAGTGTTAATTACTGCAGTTACAGGCTTTTCTAAGGAAAAGAGAAATACAAAGGTAGAGTAGAATAATCAGTGGAAACAGCACCTTTAGTCTGGGGAAAACATCTTTTTCAAAATACCCAGATGAAGATTTACCCAGAAATTACTTTTGTGGGTTTTGAGGCTCCTAGAAAGTGGTTATATGACTTAGAGATGCAGAGTAGGCTTTACTTTAGTACTGAAATGAGTCACTCCCCAGTTTTGACATAAGCTGAAGGAAAGGGTCTTTTGGTGGGATCTGCAAGACTGCATTTTTCTGCAGTAAAGCTTGTTCCTGTGTATTGACTGGAAACATTTTTGCAGAGTCCCATGACTAGGCGACAATACAATCCGCATTGGAGAGATCACCCCTTCAGGAGCTCTACGTAGGGCGCCTCCACACAATCTGAAGAACCACTGCTCACCAGTTCACTTTAGGATGAGGCCACATCACAGTAAATGGTTTTTTGAATTGAAAGACAACCCTCCCCTCAAAAAGGACTGTTCTGGTCATACTTCACTGGCCTTAAAAAGGAAGTTTATCTCATACCATTTTCTTTATAAACTAGAACTATATATAAGGGAGTTATTCTGCAAAACACAAGCCTCCCTGTGTCCCACTGGTTCTGTCAGCATGGAGAATGCTCTTCTAGGCTTTAAAACAAATATTGCCTTTACCACTAGGATTCCCAGGGTTAAACTATCCAAACCTTTTTGCAGAACAATGATCGCCTCTCTATGAAAGTTACCACAGACACAGGATTGCATAGCCACTGAATCTGGCTCTGCTTTACACCATGTCTCCTAGAATGCCTCGTTGGCTGTATAAAGTGTTGGTTACTGCAGCTCTATGGCCTTTTGCAATATAGGCATAAATGCTTCATATTATCGTACAAAATCAGTGCAGGTTTTGTTTTTGTTTTTCATATAAAATATACATATGATAAGAAGAAAGGCAGGGATTATTCTGCAGGGATCCTGCCAACTAAATCTATACGTGCTTTTTTCTTTTTAGTGCTTTTGAGAAAAACAGAATTAATAGGAAGAGAGGACAGGGAAAAATCTAGGGTTTCACTTTGGGAAATAGGGCTCATCTCAGCTAGCTTCAGCTATCTTGAAGAAAGGCAACCCAGGACATTTACACAGGGCTATCCCTCCTCTCTTGAGAGGTGAATTGAATTACTGTCAGGAGCTGCCTACCTCTGTCCTCTCCAGACAATACTAAAACAACTCATGTAGATTAAAGGGCAAGCCTTAAGATGGCTGAAGTTAAGATGCAATTAATATGACCTACGTATTGAAGTCCACATCTGGCATGAAAGAAAAAAATGTAAATTCAAGTGAATAAATACAGGATCCATTTTCTTTTTAATGCAGGATACAGTTTCAAGCAGGTTTTTATAACCACTCTTTCTAATCTGCGATTTAAATTATGATTTCTTACTTCCTTGCTTGGCTAATATATTTTGTTCTTATTTGCAAACTGAAAAATCTCATGCTTGGTCCTAATATTTGGTAAATATGAAGGCATTATTATGGATATGAATAGACACCAGAAAACCAGCCTTCAGGCTACACGGGAAATGAAACTCTGCAGGGCTGAGGGAATAGTGCCTGGCAATTGAAACAAGGTAAAAAGTGGAAGGCAATCTTAAAGATGCCTGATGATAAACACATTTGTGACCCTGTTAAGTGATCATATTGACTTTGGAGTCATATTTGTGCAAGTACAAATCTAGGAAAAATGTTAAACAAAATTATTTTAGTTTGAGGAACCATTTCTCATGCAGAGTACTAAAAACTTAAAGTACCTGTCCCTGGCTTTCTATTTTCTATTTCTCTGGCAGAAAGCATTACAAGTAGCGATGTTTCTGTAGCTACGATAACTGAGCAATACTAGTTGGCATGAGACTGCTTTCTGCTTGTCTGAAGAAAAGTTTGCATGCATGAAGACTTGTCTCTGTTCAAGTGTTTCAGCTGATCTAATGCAAACTATGGCCTCTCCCTTCAAGATCATAGTTGCTTCAAAGAGAACATGCAGACAACTTCATTGTCAGGGTTACTGAACAAGACCAGTATCAGTGCTTCTTTGCAACAAAGGCCTAGCAAGAACTGAACAGAAACAAGGAAAAAGGCAAGAGCAGTGCTGGGGGAACACAACAGCAAGCATGGAATGTGAAGAGGACTTTGGGAATTACACCCAACACCTGCAGCTCCACTAGCAGGCAGATATTCAGCTCTGCAAAAATGACTCATACTAATTTGAAAGTGTAAAGGAAAAGCTTTGGCAGCACAGTGAGAGAGACAACTCTCATTCCATGGAACCAAAAAGCTGTTCTTTAGAAAACAGCATATTCGATATCATTTTAATCTCACTAGGATCATTTCCCAAGATCAAGAAAGGAAAGAAACCATGGGTGACCAGCTAATCAACATCTCCCTGTGAATAAGCACTACTGAAGAGCTCTACTGCCACTGACAAACAGGTAATTTCAGATTTGTTATAAAGCTCTAATTATTCCAAGCCATTTATGGTAGGAAAAGATGACAATAGGATGATAGGAAAGGGATGGCAGAGATGAGATTTCAAATATGCCCTGTTTTTTCCCCAAATACTTTTCTGTAACTTCTGAGAGTGCTGCTATTTTTTAATAGAAGTAGCAGTTGAAAAATCCCAATGGGAGAACATCATAACATGTGGGCAAGCTTTGGCAGTACAGATGACTGCATTCAAACCTCACACCTCTTATGATTTGCAACCAAATCTGCATTCTTACTTACATCACAGCTAGAGTTTATTGTGATTTTGGGTGTCAAGGCGTTAGCACTCTGCTGTTCCCAATAAAAGTAAAATGACATCACAGAAAACAGGCACTTCAGATTGCCTCCAGGTAGTCTATCCAGCCCCCGTTGTCCCTAAGGCTGCAATGCTGTGGACTCTAGCAAGGATATCCCTGAGAATACCACATTAAAATTTGACATTTCTTCTCTGTAAGAAAGACTTTTTTTCTCCCTTCTTTGGAATAAAAAGATAGAAATTTCAGGAGTTTCCCACAAAAGTGAAAAGTTTCTAAGTATTTTGTTTCCAAATAGCCAAAATGACTGATTTTGCAAAAATGTTGAAGAAACTGAAACTGAAGACCATGACAGACTCTAGCTTAATGCCCACCCCCTAGGGTAACAACAGAGACTTTGAGACAGCAAAGCCCCAGCCCCAGGAGTTCATGGGTGAGGCAGCAGATTGGGAATGCGGGAATATTCCAGCTCATTGGCAAAGGTGTTCAGAGCTGGGTTTTTACACAGAGCAGGCTTTTTAGTTGGCTTATTTAAGTCCTCCTTTCCACAAAAGCCACCATCAAAAAAACAGAAAACAATGTCTGAGTCTTTCTTTCTCCTAAATATGGAAAGAAGACTGTTCTGAGCAGAATGAAATGTTGGAGTTTGAGAATTTGTGGTGGGTTTTGGTTTTAATAACTTTAAGTCAATTTAAGAAAGAAATGTATTGACTCTTTTCACTCAAAGTATCTGTAAATTACTTGTATTGATATAAATAGCTATTTTCTTGTTAGGGTGGGAGAAAGCAGTTTATGTCTAGAAAACTTCAACATTGTCTACATGAAAGCCCTGAGAGAGGCCCCCAGCATGAGCTCTCAGTTGCACAACAACAGGCCAAACTCCAAGCAACCCAAAAACTCGTTGGGCTTCTGGCATCCAAATGCCTGTGACAATTCCTGGCAGCTATAAAACCCCATAGAAGTCCCATGATGCTGAAGATGTGAACTGTTACTGGGGTCTACAACCTCCTGCCAGGCAAACAAGTGTGAAATGATGAAAACCTCTTTACGATTTGCTGTCAGTTTGGTAAAACAGACAGAGTCCCACAAACCATTCCAGATGTGATGAGTCTGGATGAGTTCATTTTCTGACAAAAAATAACCGTAGTTTGACTGGAGAACATCCAACCCATTCTGTTCTTGGAATGGATAGAAATTCCATCGTATTAGACTTCTTCTTGTTCTTTGACCTGCGACAAAACGTGCCACAGCTAATGGAGCCCAGAGCAGCATGCTTCAATGGGTCAGGCCTCCAAGCATGTTTCCCACACGTACCTCGTTTCAAGGAGTACCACCAGTTTCACACTAAAAGCACCTTCAAGCACTTCCACACAAACGTGCTATCCCTTTCTTTGCAACTGCCAAAAATCTTTTCCCTTAGAAACAGAGTTAAGGAGCAGAGATTACAGAAAGACCCATTTATATTAAGAGAATTCATTCAAGCACAGTTTACTTTTGAGAAGGACTGTTTTTTTCTGAACAACCCTAAATTTGTTCTGCAATTGAATTTTTGCAGGTGAAGAGGCATGTGTCAGAGTCGTACAGTAAACTGGAAGAATGATAATGATCCTCTGAAAAACAAGTATGCTCCAAAATGTGATTTTGACTAGCCTAGCTACAAGCAACACTGGTTTCTACCCTTGTTAGTCACTCATGTGACTTGTTAAGTGCTGCGCTTATCTGTCTATCCAGTTCCCAGTAATATGCTCAAGCAAGCATGACAGAGTGATGGCAGTCTCAGAGACATCAAGTTCCTAGCAGTTCCATAAAAGCTGGACAGAGTTAGGCTATCAGCACCTCCCACGAAGGAAAAAGATGCAGTGCTTATCAGATACCAAGTAGTCCAATATCAAAAGCCTCTCTAAATGATTCCCCTGTTGATAGGGCTTGAGCAAGACGTTGCATTTTAGGCTGTGAATCCAATCACCAAAATAAATTTGTAGGAAAGTAAGTTTCCTTCCGTTTGTTGCTTGCAGAAAGACTGGACTTTTCTAATGCAAGAAAGCAAGACAATGTTATTAAGAGATTTAATTTTTTCCTCCAACTTTTAGCAGATCAGTCTTGGCCATTTTCTATTTCTTATTTAGTTAGAGGGGTTGATGCAATTAGAAGTTTGCCAGTTTTGGATAATTACAGACTTGGAGTCAATCAGGCTGTGACAAGTCTTCGTGAGACAAGGTGAAAACAGCTCACACAGGCAAAACTTGGCTATCTTTTAACAACTCTATCAGTCAGTGTAATAATATACCTAACACCTCCATACAGAAAACACTTCATCAGTCTTTATATTGGCATAGCTTGCAAGTGATTTTGAAGGAAGCTTTGTAAAAACAATAGGTGGCAGAATAACTAGGATTTTGTGTGAACAGCAATATTGTCACCTGTGCTGACACATTAAAAAAATTATATGAAAACCGAACATTTTGTCACTTCTTGAAAGACTCCTGGCACAAAGTTGTCTCCATATTTTAGATGAAGTGATGGACGTACTCATACGCTGCACAAAGGAGAAACAGGGAAACCAGGAACCTCCTGCAGCAAGTGAGAAGAGGCCCAAAGTGGATACTGTAAAGACCATTATGATTTAAATAATTTCATCTAATTTGGAAAGCAGAATGTTTGAATTGCTAAACGTTACGAAAGCAAGCAAACCATTCCAAGATCCTTAAGCAAATTACTAACACACAGTGTAAAATCTGCAAGTACTCAGCAGCAGTGTAAATTTGCATTTCCATAGTCATCCCTGCTGAGATCTCAGATGAAACAGTGGGATTCACATACGTAATTTAGTGCAAGAACTATTTGAGTCTGCTCTAGTGAAATGTATAGTATATTCAATCACTTTTATGCATCCTTCTTTGCCAAATGCTGATGTTCCTTTAAAACCCCCAGAATTTAACTAATTTAGCTTGATCCCTGTCAGGAAATTAGCATGAAGTGACAACTGGCTTTTTTAAGAAGTGTTGTCTGGACTGCTCTGATGTACTTCGCAGGATGATGCAGTGCAGCAGACGTTGCTAGGGCCAAACCAAAGAGAAAAAAGTAACAAAATAAGGACTCTGACCTTATGCTCTTGTTTAAATTCATCCTTGCTTAGTAGAACACTTAAACACCTGTCTTGCTGATTCAACAGCCAGATGGTATCCACTGTGTATCTAGTACTTGCTTATACAACTGTCTTTTATAATGTCCAAGTGCCTCTGAATTATTCACTTCACAACAGACTTGATAGCAAAATAGTCGTTCTATCACTGGAGAACTAAAGAACATACACTTCCCCTTTTTGTAGTTTCCACCTATGGGTGGGCCCATTTCCTTGGCCGAGGGGTCCAGAGTAGCTCACATCAACACTGCTTTTGCCCAGCAACACCCAGCACCAGCCAGTCAGTTCCACACTGCACACCACTTAATGCAAACCCTGGCTCTACAGCTGATACATACACCTCCATTTTTAACTCTGTCAAAGGTATTTCTAGCACATGGCTCGTGCCATGTTCAATAGTTGTCTGGCCTTTGCTCAACACAGCAGTATCCACCCTTGGGGCATAGTATAGATCACATTTAGTTTCAATGCTGCTTTTAAACTTCTCTAGATGAAACCACTTCACATCCATGTAGGTGATCCATTATCACAGTCATGAACTCACTTACCTCATGTGGCTTGAGGAACATTGGTCTAAAGATCTCTCCTCCTAGTCCCTCATGGTCCCTTTTTTAGGTTGAGACAACTTAAAAACCTTTTAAAGGCTCTGTAAGCATCAATCTCTCAATGCTATTGTAAGAAGTCATGTGCTGTTGTGGAATGGCAGTGGATGACCAGACTGATTGGAGGACCTGCACCAGAGGACTCTCCTGCCCAGTGGAACAATCTTTGTTCAAACCCTTTGTAGCTGCTAATTTTATCCTGAAAGAGACCTAGTTATTCCATTCCAGGTGAAATTTCAGAATTGATCTAGCAAGTAGATGGCACATGCAGTCAGGCAAATAAGATGATGAAACATAGCAGTTAATCACCCTAGAAAGCACAGTAAGATAAAAGCAAACCGAGCAGTTGGTACTGAGGACCCTGTGCAATTCATTTTTTTGGCAGGCTTTTACTTCAGACTTGAGTTAGCCTGATTCCTCTGACTGAATGTTACCACATTTCAAGGTGGCTTTCTCTAAGTAAGGGGTCCCAAAAGCCTGTCTAGGCCTGGTAAGTCTGCACAAGCCAGACACCACCAGAAAAGATCTGACATTGCTGCATTTACTGCCTTTTGTTTGCATATGGCAATAAGCGATTTGTGGCAGGTCATCAGATATAGGTCCATAGCAAAGTTGCTCATAAAATTCAAATTTCAGCCTAACCACTGGATTATCATTTCATCTGGAGAAGGGGGCTTAAAGCTTTATCAGTGTGTAGGTGGCAAATGGAACAAGTGATTATCTACACACACAGGGCAAAGGTAGAAAATACGGTTAGCAATGACATTTTAAGACTTTATGTGAAATGATCCATTACTAAATACATCCTTTCTTCTACATATCATATCTGAAAGGATGATTATGATCAAAATGTCATTTTAAATTGTATTTTCTATCAACTTTGTAACATTTAGAATAAACTCAAACTCTTTTGCCATAAAAAAGAAAAACCGTACTCTTCTCAGGCATATAGCAGAAAATGAATAATTTACAGCTTCAGGACAGATTTAATTTTAATTAGCAGTATAATTAGTAAATCCTTAGTGTGTGTTTTTACAAATGGTTAGTAGTTTGTAAATTCTCAGAAAACTGGTTTTTACATGATGATTTGAATAGTAGCCATGTAAATCTGAGCAAAAATTAGCTGGTTTACAAGACAGGCAGAAAAGCAGGAGGAAAATGTATACAAACTTTGCCATTACTCCACTTAGGATTTGGTACATATGGTTCCACATGGAGTTTAGTACACAAATAAAAAGCTGTTTAAGATACTATTTTTACCGATGCACATGTGAACCACAGAGAGCATGAACAGGAAGCAATGTATATGCTGTGCGGCAGCCAGTGTGACCAGAAGGTGAATTCCAGAAAAACCCTTTAAAGGAAATGTGTCACTTTTTGCCATTCAAGTATGTTTATTTTGACTCAAGAAAACTTACAGCTGATGTAATTTTATCAGATTTTTTATTTCTAGTAACCTGAAACCGGAATCCCTAATTTCAGCACTAATTTTACCGTAACCAGACAGAATTGGACATTAAGAGCAGAATCTCTTAATCTTCTGATGTAAGGACAGAAGATGCAGCTGTTTCAAAGATACTAAAGCTTTGACATGTCTAATTAAGGCCAATGGTGTAAGAGATTAAGAACTCAAAAAGTGAAGCAACCATCAACTGCATTTGGACTGCCTACATGAGAAAGGGATTCTGTTGTGTTCATCTGCATCTTGGACTTCTTGATGACAAAAATTTTAGAGCAGACTCCTGGCCTCCTTGAAGTCATGGCACAGATGTCTGGACCTATCCTTTATCAGAACTGCCAACACGGTACAATCTGGTAGCACCCGTTTATATATTAGGGAGTAAAGCAGGGAAAGAAACTATGGTCATGACTTGAGCTCCTAAATACATTAGAAGTTAAGACCTTTTGGAAATATCCTTCATAATAATTTATAATGTGCAATGCAATCAAATAATTTGCTTTACCACTGAGAGTGATTTGAGAGGGAATTGGAATCTTGCAAACCTTTTTATAATGAAATCTATATGATTTTGTTTGGATTTGCTGAAAAAGCCTGACTGAAAAAAGCACAAAGGTTACTGACACTGTCTTCCTTCCTTTGCCAGTGGCAGGAAGTCTGGGACAATGAAGCATTTAAAATTTCAAATCTTCATGTTTTCATGAAGAGGGAATATACCAACACATTAGGAAGAAAGCAGTTCATACAACAGCAAAAATAGTCTTTGAGTCAGAGCAGTGACCATTATTTATCTGAAGTTGCTGTCTTTTGTTTTCTGCCACCCTAAATATCTAAAGAACAGGCATGGAAAAGCAAGCATAACCTGCAACAAAGAATCATAAGGAAAAAGGTTTGAAGGAAAGAGGAAGCAGCAAATTTACAAGGATCTGAGGCTCGAAGAAGTGTTGAATTATAAATTTTACTAATATACCAGACATGGGCAGATATTTGAAGCAACCCTGGAAGTCAGCAAGAGTTTTGCTATTCACTCCCAGAGGATAAGGAACTCAGAACCTCATCACACTAAATTTTCCTCTAGTTTTTTAGATGCAGACTTCTGTTTTGATGCATGCATTGCATTTCTAGGCAAATTCTGTTTCAAACCCAGACAGTATTGTCAAGGTAGTGAAAAAACAATATTACTACACTAAGGTTATTTATCTTTAAAATTTCCAGATGGATCTAACAGCCCAATCTACCAATTCCAAACATGACACAAAAGAGTTTTTATTTATATCATTATTGTTACTAGTGGCTTGAGAGAATCTGGACAGATTTATATCTATTTATATTTTTATGTAGTGTCGAATATTATTAAGGAAATACTTATGCTTGCTGCTTTGCATCTGCAAAAGTCTCTCTTTTGCAAAAAGACTTTTTTCCTGTCCTTTTACCAGCCAAAATGTTCATTGGTAAAATTATCTTTTATGTGACCATAAAATCAGAATCAGGATCCAATTCATAAATTCCTTTGAGGTAAGTAAATATTTCTTCCATTACACAGGAAAAGTAATGAGTTGTGTAACCTGAGAGATTTTTGCTTAAAGGCACATTCTTAGAACTGGAAAATTCTTGTTTCATTTTGTTCATTTCTCTATACACGGATGCTTAAGGTCATCTTTATAATTTTGTAATTTGACAACATCTCTGTCTACTTTCTCCTTTTCTCCTCCACAGAACTGACTGAGAACCACTCACTTGGTTATGACCAAGATGAACAGAGCATGTCATTCAGATCCACATTGTACCTGTAGTCAAAGTCAATTTTTTCCCTAGCAAAACACTGAGTTCAGCTTATCCTGTTACTGACTGCAGAGCTGAGGTAAGTACACAGTTTTGGTAAATTAAAGTGAATAATCAATTCCTCAAAAGAAAGCAGGTATTTTCTATCGAAATACAGGCTTTCTAGGTTCTTCCAGTTGACCTTACCATCTCAGCATCGTCAGATGAAACTTTCTGAAGCTGGTTTGATGCAACATTCTATTTCCCCCACTCTAGTAATAAAAGCATCTAAAAACCTTTTCCTTTATGAATTGCCCAGTAATTTGAGACTGCTCTTTGCCCTAAGGTATCTTTTGTATTCTCTCCTGGGCCACAAGACTGCAGCTTTGGGTGCCTGGCCATTCAGTTGTCAATTCCAACTTTAAAAAAAAAAAAAAAAAAAAAAAAAAGAATCAGTTCTAACATCAATATTTTTAGCTATCTCTGCCCTTTTCTGTCCATCTTATCCCATTAGGAAATGGAGAAATGTGGCAAACATTAAACTTACATCAAGAAGTTGTGCTTTGGATGCTACACAGCTGACTTCTTAGAGTTTCACATTTTAATGCTTACAAAGTTTTATCTCTGGAAACTAGGTCCTTTTTGAACATGTTAAGCACTTGGTTATTTCCACTAACAAGATCAGTTTGGTTCCAAATTACACACTCTCTAACCTTCAGTAGTTTGAACAAAATGAGGGTTAAAGAGACAGAGCCTGTATTGAACTCAAAGTGAAAAAATGTCTAAACTCCAAGTAACATTTCTGAGCACATTCATACTCAGATTCCCATCAAACATTATGGATCAGATTTTGAACTTGTCCAACAATGTAAGAGAATCTCAGTAGCCTCCTAGTGAATTTTCCATAATGCAAGATTGATGCTACACTTGTATATGAAACCTCAAGCTACTTCCTTAGAAGACTAGCACAGGAGTGAGGTCAAAGAAGGTGCAAAACCTTAAGCATTCTGGGTCTCAGGGTTGTTTCTAAACACCAGTTGAAAAATATAAGAAGTTACCATTCCAGTGCTGGTAACATCATCACTAGGCAAGATATCTGGTGTGTTCCAACTCAGAGCATCATTTAAAAAAAAAAAAAAAAAAAAAGAAAAAGGCAAAGCCAAAGAAAAAAGGCAAAAGTAAAAACAGGAAGTGATTTTTTAATTAACCAGGAATATTTGCAAATGGAGGAGGAAGAAATCTAGTTTTTGTGGAGCATGGCTCTTTTTCTTAACATTTCTTCTTTTAGATAATGAACTCTCCCCTCCTTCTTTCGAGAATATTCTGGAGAAGAAATTACAATATTTTTTGTGATCAAGTCAACATTTATAAAAAAGGAATTTTGACCAGCTGTACATACAAGTATAGCTCTGTTCCCGAGAGACCAAGTGTGATAAGCATCTTACAGTGATTTTTAGCCAGTGCATATCCTGTATCTTTCAGCACAATCAATCAAGCACAGCTTTTTACCAATATGATTTAGCTGAATGTTTCTGGAGCAGTACTGTAAGAATGTGCCCACGTCCTCAAGAGCCTGGGTTGTAAAATTATATGATTTCTGAGAAAGTATGGCTGAGACTGATGTAAATTGCACCACTGCTCTTGCGGAGGGATTTCTGCAGAGTAGCTTTTCTCATGCATTCTGACTTCACCCTAAATTACTCTTCAGGAAGGGGCCTCATTCAGAGGTGCTGAGAATTCTCAGTTCCTCTGAAAGTTAGTGAGATAGTGAGGTTTTTTGCACATTGCTATGGGATGTTAACATTTTGAATGCTGTTTCAAAACATACCTATCTCAGCTGGCTGTGGTTTCTGCTGTAATTTGGGATTTGGCCAGAGCACAACATTCACATCAGTCCTATCTTGACATCAATAGTTACTTATGTTTCTTCATTATTCCACTTTTACCAGCTGGCCTATTATATTATAATATCTCACAGGGGACTGTATCAATTGCATGAGGTTATGCTACATCTGTGAGCATAATGTAAAACTGGGGTTGGGAGAATAGGGTTTTCTCACAACTGTGGGCAAGCAAAATGGAAACTTTACAAGAATGGGTGCTAAACAGTAAATTAGAAACCTAGACATCTCCTGGTTTATGAATTACTGTTACATGAATGAGTTGTGGTACCACAGGTAACCACGGGAACCAAGGAAATATACAGTTAAACTGCTTAAGCAAGTCAATAACTCTCTTTGCTTATCTATCCAGAGGCATTCTGGAAGTTTAGGATTAATGTTTGAAGCTGAAAAAAGTAATCCTTAGAGCACTTCAAATACTCTACTGTGTAAACTGCAATTAAAAGTAGTCTGCTTCTAAACAAAAACACCCTGATGGAGTGGGAGGAGAAGTACTCAACTTCTGTATTGACTTCATATCACTGAAAAGGCTGTCACATTCTCTAGGTAGATCCTGAGCTAGGATAACATGACTGCCAAAATATTTCCCTTAAACTATTTGGTGGCATATGATAAAAGAAAGACTCCAACAAATCTGAGTTAATTGATATCAGCTGAGAGTTTGCCCCCCAAAATCACAGTTTTTCTTCTATTTTACAAATCATTAAATTGTATTCATATTTGTGAAAGTATATTTCATGCAGTAACACTTTTATGTCCATGGTGCAGAAGAAAATGGTACAACACATAGGACTGTACTGTGGCAATCAGTCTGCTACTATTCAATTACTGCTGTGAAGAGAGCTTTTGAGAAGCTAAAACAATAATGTTATTATTGTCACCAAACAATACTGCTCAAAGAATCAGTGCTATATATAAACTCCTAAGAATGTTTTCATCAGGTTGGGAAGCCAAGTCTTTGTGACGCTGAAAAGAAGTTTTAGTAACTGAACAAGTGTCCATTCTGCACTGCATTCCCCAAGGGTTAGAAAAATGGCAGAAGGCTACATAGTTTATGGCATATCAGCATTTTTTTTTAATATGCAGAGCTAGAAAAAGGAAAATATATCTTTGTTTTATATGGATTTTCTTTAGCCCTCAGACTGCTGAGCTATTCTTCAAATGCCTTTCGCTACAAAGACTTAACATTTATCAGAGGATTGGGCAAATTCCTCAGGCATTAGAATCATGGTTGATTAAAAAAGCCTGCATTTAGTAATTAAAACAGTGCAACTAATCCACGACTTGAAATATTTTGGAAGCATATCATAGGGTGAACAACGCAGCTGTCAGTAAAAAAAAAAAAAAAAAGTGCTTTTCTCATACAGGATCACTTCACAGTGTAAGCACCTCCAGGTCCCCCTCCAGCTACAGTGCACTTTTGCATAGTTAGAGATTTTTAATATTTCTTAATAGCAAATATAAACCACAAAAGTTCATAACAGTGCAAGATTTCCTAGGGTTGGTTTAACACTTACAGAGAGCAGCAATTTGCTGTATTATCCAGCTAATGCTCACATGCAAGTAGCTTTAATTCAAGCAATGTAATTAATATGGAGTTTATATATTGCTGGTCATCCTTTTGTAAGAGCTTTGCCATTCCATATGCAATGTGGTTTAAAACTTTAGATTATGTAATTAGTCATGACAGACACATCAAGAGAAGCCTCAAGGAATCAAACACGGGATGTAACAGTGGGAAAACCCCCTTTCCTTTTCTGTCATCGTGCTGATGGATGTGGTCTGCATTTCTCACATCTGTACTGCTTTATCAGAACTTGCAAGTCTTGCAGAACATGTGTGGCAGCCTCAGTAAGAGCACGTGCTATTTTTCCAGCCTGAACAAAGTCAAAGTATTTTCTTGTATAGATTTTTCAGTCAAGGAAGTAATAAGGGAATATTATTCACAACATTTCTCTGTGCACCAAATTTCTGTTACTTCAGTCAATAAATATGATAATCTCCCAGTTATGTTCCTCTCTATCAGTCATAGAGGAAAAAAAAAAAAGTCTTTTTTGCTGTAGAAAAAAATAATGAGGATACTTATTGTGTCAGGCATTTCAGAAACCATGACTGGGGCCACAATCACCAGTAAAGCCCCTTTACTTGTGGCTACCGTTAACAGCTGTCTCTTCATACTTAAACATTCACTTTTCACAACTGGAAGGCAAACTTGCCACACTGGAGGAACTGAAACCTGAGAAGCACCCATTACTCCCAAATACAACAAAAGGGGAATCACAAGCGAAGGTTTAACATTGATGTCTGAGACAGAGATTGCTCAGCAGCACTCTACCACGCTACCAGCAGGTACGACTTTGCCAGTTCTTCTCTTCAAGTTGCATCAATCTTTATAGACCTTCAGTTACAAAAGGAAAAAGACAAGAGGAGTGGAATCACATGGAATTCAATCGAAGAGATAAAAAAAAATGAGGTAGCTTTTTTAGGCTTGGGTGGGAGGAGAACAAATTACTGAGTTGTGAGCTGGAATAAGCTTATAATCCATTTTGGGGGAATTTTACTTCCAATATCTTTAGGCATTAATAAAGAAAAATAGGGGAATTTTCATTTCTATCATTTCTGAACTAGGCATATTTATGTTATAAACTACAACAGACAAGTAATATCTGCTAGCACCTTCGTATTTAAACTGATCGCACTGAAACTGCTTCATGTAAATTACACAGTTTCTTAACAAAGGGTGTACTACTGCTTACCTTTACCTCTTACAAAAACTTCTCTGCAGACATTCTCAAATCAGAGAACACAAATGCACATAATCAAATTCAATCACACTAAGATGATTGTTTCTGCATTGATTGAAAGGCACTACTAAATCCCTTCAACATTTCTATAATCTTCCAAAAGAAATGAACACCATTTCTCTGAGAAATTTTCCCTGCACTCCCAGTTGTCTACTTGGTACTCAGGATTACAAAAATGGAAATGTAAAATACAGAGCTGATGGGATAAAGAACTATAAACCAGTGGTTATTTCCAAAGGAATATGCTACTAAGAAGGCAAAAAATGACTGTTAAAGCTGAACCCAGGACAGAATAATACAGGGAAATCACCAGGCTTCTAATTGCTATTAAATTTATCCTAGAGTTTTAAGAATAAAATAAATAACCTTTTCCTCGTTGATCTTGGGTATTCTGGGGTTCAAATTTAGTATTTCCTTCAACAGCATATAGTAAATTGTGTGCATACATGTTTCTGCATATATTATGTTAATAACATCAAATAAGAAATCCTTGTTTCAGAAAAAAAGCGTACTAATACAGAGACCCATCTGGGAGAAAATCTCAGTAGGCTGGTGGCTGCGGATCGTGTTACTTGTATATGTTCTCTCACAGCCAAATTGCATCATGATATGCCCACTTTCACTTCACTATAGGGCCTACGGAGCTGAACACTGACATCAACATTTCCTTTTCCTCAAAAGGGGTGGCATGGGAGAAGGCTAAATTGGCTTTAACCCAAGAAAGAAACTGCTTACATCCAGGCAAACAGTCGGCTGGCTTGCCAGGGTCAGAAGTTGACTCTTTGTTCTTAGTAACTTGATTCAGGACTTGGTTATTACACAACCCTTATATTCTCTCCCTTACCTTTTCATGGTATTTGTTTCAGACACTGGGACTGAATCCTTCATGTATATGAAGTCACAGCAAGCTTTGCTTTTGTCTTTGGTGGGAGCAGTATCCTGCGTGAGCACACCAAAAGCTCCATCTCCCTTTAGTTTACAACATGTCAACACATTTTTTCAGCTCTATAGAAAGTACTGTCATGTTGAAACAGATGCGTGTTGTAGATAGGCAGGGAATGGCATACTCTGTGCTGATTCTAAATCAAAACAGTTCTATCTCTTTAAGCTGTTAAAAACATGTTGGTCTTCTTCACTAGCCAGCAGCAGCGTAAGGAATACTCTGCTGCTAGCTTGGAAAACTGTCAGCCATTTGTTTCCTAGAGCCAATATTACCTGCAGTTCTCGTATAATAGTGTTTGCAATATGCAAGAAGGAGGAATGGAAAACTGAGACAAGAGACTTCTCCATACATTTCCACTGTGTTCACATTTTGATCCCTGGGAACCATCAAATAAAGGGAGGATTTTATTTTTCACTCTGATTCCCAACTTGCTTTGTTTTTAAATCAAAAAACTGTCACTACCTCTTCCCTCTGTGTTCAAATCTAGTGACAGCTTTCAATGCACTGTTTTAATTAGGCTTCCAAATTTGTTCATAAGCTGTCCAGGTCACAAGGAGAATTAAAATCAAACACTGGTAATGTATTTCTCCATTATTTCTACAAGCAGTTATATTTGACTTGTATCCAGAAGAAAAGCTAGCAGAATCCACATGACTGAAAAGGGCATCAGTGAAGTTTGACACTGTTTAAGCTTCTGGAAGCTCTACTCTGAACTCTGCTGTGCCTCTGTTACTTTGGGATTTGTATGAGACACACATGCTTAGTAACTCTCAAACAACACACAGGTACTGGAAATGAAAAGGTCACCACTACACTGCATAAATTATTTATGTGATGGTAAGTTGTATTTTCAGTACACTTACTAGATTCCTCATTTATATATACATCATTCTGGACACCATGCATTAATAATGCCTCATTTACAATTTTAATTATTATTTTGCCCTTGTTCTATAATTTACGCCTCTACTTCCACACACCTCCAAGTCAAGTTTCAAAGCAAGTGGTATGATATAACTTCCCCTAAGCTTGTAGTTATGTTGAAAAGAGATTTTTATAATTATTATAATATTCTGTGCCTTCCAGAAATTCAAAGATAAGCAGTTTTTCAGAATTTTCAGCATTTATGAGACAAAACAGGAAACCCTTCCTCAGTTTTTACCATCTCACAGCAAAAACATGACAAAAAAGCAACATACATCATGATTCAATGGATGTATCAGAGATATATCAGAACCAGATTTTACTAGTGATTACTTCCCAGCAACCCATCCTGACATCCTAATTTTAGCTCATCAGCAGAGAAGAGCCAGCCAAAAATATAAATACACACACACACACCCCCCAACCCTTCCTGGGTTTCCTACTGAAGTACAAGTGCAATGTTTTTTACAGATTTGCTGACTACTCAAAATATTTTTTAAAATGCTTGATCAAAACCTATTATTTACTACAATGTAGATAAAGAATTGGGCGATAGGGGCTTTTATCATCCGTGAGAGCGAGCTAAGTAAGTTTGTGGACCTTAACTATGAATTTTCAAACTTTCAAGCATTCTATAGCTTGTAAACTTAACCTTACCTCTCAATTTCCTGGGCTTTAAAAATTCACATAGAAATAACTTTCTGCTAACTGCAACAGTCTTGTGGGAGTCTTGTGTTGTAATTTACTACTGTTCACACTGAAACCAAATTGCCTTCAATTAAAAAGCAGGTTTGTTAAGGCATATACCGTTTCTGGTTCCTTCTGCTTTAGTGTTTGCTCTCCTTTTATGCACACTGAAGATTTTTACACAACTGTAACTATCAGTACCTTTAATCCCAGCGATGCTATGGGCAGAGAAATGAGGTTCTTTCTCCTGCTCCCCCAGGCAGTTCTGTAGGGTGATATGCGCAGACACCTCACACCAACTGCTGCAAATTTTCTGTGGACAAAAGGACAGAACACTTCACTGTACAGAGCTGTCAACTGAGATCTTTTCACAAGTGCTGCAATAAACTTCTGGCTATCCAAACTAAGCTATTATGATGCCAAGTACTGCATGAAGTCCTGTAAGTGCTAGTAGAGCAGCAGGCTATTCTTCAGGCACTAGCTAGGTGTTCTCAGGTGAGACTGAAGGGCAATCATTTGCCTTTTTTGCTCTCTCCATTTCAATGCTAATGACCTAAGTACTGAAGAAACTGAACATACAACTGTACTCTGCTGGAAATTACAGACATGATATTTATTTTACTCTAATAGTCTGCTTATCATGAACCAGCAAATTGTACTACATTTTAATCACCTTAAAATTAATTTTATTATTCAAGTAGCCATGATACGCGTGTGTGTAACCAGGGGAAAACCTATTCCTTCAGGAGATGCCTGAAAAATATATTTTTCATGTTTTTAAGCCTGCAAAGTAAGTGGTGATTAAATGCATTTCCAAATTATATACAGATATAGTCTTTTCTGTGGTATTGACTGTGAAACAGTAACCACAACATTCAATTAAAATAAAATAAAATGTTTCACAATGTATTCAGCTTCATCATTCCATTACAGTGAAGCATTCCTGCACTGACTTATCATTTGTCTGCATGATTTCTCATTTCCTACAGTGGCATTTCCTTTTGAGATGAAATAATATTGCTATTATTTTCTCACTGCATCCTAGAGTTCTGTTTTACATATAGCTCACTGAAACAATTCTGGTCTTTATGTTTCCCCATAAATGAACATTCAGGATCACCAAGTTCACCCAAATCATTCTCTGCATTTCTGTAATACTATCTACAAAGTAGTCTTTGTGAAAGAACTCATACACATCTTTTTCTGGAAATAATGAACTTATCAAAGAAAATAATAATGAGACAACTGAAAGTATTCTACTAGTCACAAAGTTTGGCAAATACTTTTGATTAAAACCTTGCACAAATGTAAAAAATATTTAAAAATTCAATTTAAAATATTTAGTTAAAAAGAAAACAGAAGAAAAAAAAGGTACAAGGACTAAACAGGGATTAGGAAGCAGTAAAAACATTTTAAGACCTATCCTATAAACATGGGAAATACTGATATAATACAGCCTCTTGAGGAAAAGTGCATAAAAGAAAGCAGTATTCAAAGACTGCTACTTAAATACTACTGTTAAGTATAAAATAAATACCATAAATTGTTTAAAGAAATTGTGCTTTTTTTGTTAAAGTAAAAATTTATATCGCAGAGCTCAGATCTGTTAAGAAATATATTGAGCAATTTGTTTTGCTGGATTACCAGAAGTATTTAGTTCTTTGTCTTCTAAAAATGGTTTCTATTTTTTACTATTTTAGTTTGAGACAAGAGAAATGATTAAGCATCACCATAGCTGAAGGAGATACAGGATTTTCATGTTTTATTTAACAAAGGTTTATAATAAATAACAAAGTTCAGAAATTCAGAGAAGAAAATTAGAAACATAAGGTTAATATTTTTAACTTTAGTGCTATCAAGATGAAATAAAAATTTAATTTTCATAAAGCTACATGTTGCCTTTCAATTTTGAGACCCTCAAATAGCAGGAATAGAAACAGAATATTTTAAGCAGCAGGGGGTTTGAGTCATACCTTTTCATTATATTCAACTGCAATCAGATTCTCTTAAATGAAGATTAGCCTTTAGCAGCCAATACACCAGCTGTTCCTGGGATACTCAGGGTCTGATAGTCTGAGTATGTATTTAGGTGTGTACTAATTTACAAGGACCACTAAGAGTTTCACATCTGCAATAAGAAACACCTCTTAAAATTATTCTTGCCCTTTCTACTTTAATGTTAGGTGGCAGAAGGAAATGAAAAAGGTATGGTTTAGGGTAGAAATCTATTGGGAGATAGTTGCATATCTTACATCTCTCAGCA
The DNA here is from genome assembly GCA_026283785.1 of Coracopsis vasa. Taxonomy (NCBI): domain Eukaryota; kingdom Metazoa; phylum Chordata; class Aves; order Psittaciformes; family Psittacidae; genus Coracopsis; species Coracopsis vasa. Next base: position 19,729 of record JANHGB010042838.1, on the reverse strand, counting down.
GGCAGCCAAATCATTTAGTCTGCACAGAGCTCCTTGCTGCTGGAAAGAAACTGATGCAGAGAAATCTATCCTATTTGCATTTTGACTCAATTTTTAGTAGAAGCGAAAGTAGCCTAAAGATTTGCCTGTGCCCTTGTTTCCCTCCAACATAGCAAGTCCTCCTGTGATAGCACCCTCTGGGGTCACAGAGTAAAAGTGTTGTGGACCATTTTAGATAGGGGCTCCACTTCAGTCAAGGCAGGTCTCAATATTGCAACAGAACTGCACAAGGCAGCCCAAAGAAACAACTGAAACTTCCTCCGCAGACACTGTATGTTGTTGAGCAGACACACTCAGTAACACAGAGGAGGAAACACTATCTAGAAATACAGTGAAAACAGGCATATATACAGAATTACCTCATCACCTGTAAACAGCCATCAAAGATATCACTCTGTCAATATAACAAGGCAGTTAAACCTAGTGGCTGCAGCTCCCTCTCAAAAGTGCTGAAAAAGGCAAAACAGAGCTTCTCTTTGAGGCAGCTGTACATAGGGCAAGTAAAGTTTAGTGTTAAGAACTCCAACCAACTTTCCCACAGTACCGTTATCTGCAGGCTGGTTTGGAGGAATGAGTGAAGCAAGAACCTTGAACAGGAAGCAGATTTGACTGCAGACAAGCTGACACCAGTCTAGAAGTCTTCTACCCTTCTCCCCAGTAGTGGCAGAAAACAGCAGCAGCCATAATAAGTGCTAAGGAATCTGGATTATTTTAAATCCAATAGGTTTCACTTCCTTGGGCTCAATAGGTTGACAATGTCAGCAGCAATATTTAAAAAAAGAGGGTGGATACAGCAAGAGTCTCAGATTACACAGAAGCAGTTAATGTTCAGTTCCAGAAAGTTTTCTTCCTCCACACCAAATAAAATCAATGAGACTGAAAATTAATGTCAATTCATTTTCCTTACTTTAAACAAACAAATATATTCTCACTGACCTGTAAAATGCAAAATATAACAGGCAAAGGTCTGGTTTAAAATTAATATATCACTCTCCCACAGATAACCACAAAAACCCTGCTCTTACAGCTTTGCAATGTGCCTGGCTATATGAGCTGTGACTTAATTGCTAGCAATTGTTTTCACATGCTGCTAATCAGTTTCAATTTGTATTACAAGCAAAGCATACAGTGTTTGAGTAGCTGATTTTAGAAGTATTTTTTTAGGAGGAAGTGCTGATTATCTATGATATCTGAAGTGTGCAAACTGCGTTTTCTCTGGGTGCTTCATGTAGGAATTAACAGATCAACAATGAAGATACTTAGCTAATCCAAAAGCCTGATCATTTGGGTCAAGAAGCAAGTTCTGTTTCAAACTCTACTCACAGAAGGCCTGAATTGCAACTTACTCACATCCTAGAGCTGTTTGTGACTCAAAATCAACTTCTCCTAAATGACTGGCTCTGTGTAATATCAAAGCAGAGCTTCTAACAGTCTCAAGAATAAATAAACTAGCACTTTCACTTCTGCGAAAGTTTGAGCGCTTTGTGCCTGTTGCCAGAACTCCGTGTTGTACAGATAGGCTTGGTTGATATGACCCTTCCTGATTTCTGTCACGTAGCAGAGTAGCATTATTTGAACAGGGTAAAAAAAAAAAAAAAAAAAAAAAAAGAGGAAAAATAGGTATTCTCTGAACTATCTTTTTTACTTTTGATCATTATTATGATATTTTTCTCTACAATCTCTAAAACTACCTATGAAAGTCCTACTTTGAGAAATCCTGTTTCTAAATTCATTACACATCCTGCGCAGTGACATGACACTTTCTGTGTAAACATAGAAATGATAACCCATGTGAGGATTTTATGCCCTTGTTTCCAGACAAGATTCTAACCTGTCTAATCCTGCAGCTAAGCAATCCAATTGAGAAAAAAATAGTGCAGACCTACAGGCTCTCCCAAGGTTGTAGAAAAACTCACATGGCTTTTCCATCTGACTTTGCAGCTGATTTATAGGCTGTCACCAAATCAGTGGGCAGAAGCTAACACAAAATGTCTTCTGCAAGCTTTGATTCCTTATTCATTATCATGTATTCTTCATTTATATTCTATTGAACCAAACCCAGGATTTCCTCTCCCTTTGTTGGATAGCTTCCTGTCCCTGCAGCTGCCTTCTGTGATGTCAAAACATGAGTTGTGTTGCCCAAGTCCACCAAAATAAATCAGATTTGAGTGTTTAATCCTTTCAGCATCTTTGAATATCTGAGTTTAAACAGCAAAACCTCCTGTAATGAGGCAACTCTTCCCCTTCCCCAGACAACTTCTTGACAAGTAAAGATTTGGTATGACTTGCTTTGAATCTTACGCATTGCAAGTTACTGAATATTTCCTGTTATCTCTTCTCCTTTACTGTAGCAGAAAAAGACTTTTACTGCATCAAAGTCTTATATGAGCAGGTTTCACTTTGTGTATAATTACATATCATTCTTGCCTTCCTATCCGAGCTAAATCAGTTCTTCTGGTGGCAGAGTCCGTACTCTGACTCTGTGTTTGAATAAAGCATCAGTTGTATTGAATGTGCTGGAATTGGCAGATGGTTGGTCAGTCATTCAGTTTGATATTAATTGCTTCTTTGAGATCCCTTCCAAAGAACAGGACAAAATGCATAGTGTCTTATTACATTAAGAAAAAAAATCACATCTGAAATTCTTTGATGCAAGATTCATCTGCCTGGCAGACAATGTGCTTTCTCCTTAAGAGTTAAAACAAATTATTAAAAAAATCCATGATTAAAATATTATTTCCTACTAGTGAGGAAAAAACAGACATTAGTTTGCTTGGAAGAAAAAAAAATACTTTTTTATTACTGTTTGAAATTACTATTTGAACAATACTTGTAACTGATTAATAGAGGTTTTTCTTTTGCAGGAAGAAGGTAATATAATTGATTCATTATAATTATTTATTTATTTTTAAATTCCTCCCCACACATTTATGGACATGTTCAGCTGTGTTCATGTGTCCCTTGTAATGGCTCATGTTGAAGACTACAATAGCAAGCAGTGGCAGGATCAGGTAAAATCAAGTATATTTAGAACTTGTTTTTAATGACTGGACTTCTGCAAGATGAGCTAAACATCTGGGATGAGGGCTATAGGTCTGCCTTTCATGTGTTATGGTGGGTCCACTGCTGGAGCCAAATAATTTCTTCAGGTATAGAAGGTACCTCCAGAAACTATTTAACATACTTGTAATTACATTCATACTTCACATCAAAGCAATTTTTTCCTCAGTATATTAAATGCATCTAGCACCTTAAAATCATTACATATGATTTAATCTCAAATTCATTACTTCACAGACATGTAAAATATATGCCACATTATTTATTCATTGGCCATTAGAAATACATAAAATAGCTCTAAGCTTTTTAAAATTGTGGCACCCTTTCTTCTGGTAGTTATGTATTGCTATTTCCATCATAGCAATTACAGCAGGTGTCAAATGGCACATATTTTTTTTTGATAAATGATTTCTTTTGCAGTATTTAAGTAAGTAGTGTGTCTGCTCATCCTAAATATTTTTTAAAAAGAGGTAATCAGTTAAAACTGGAGGCTGCGTGCATCTGACACTGTAATGTTGTGCTAGATAAGCGAGCTAAATGCCTTGTTTCAAAGGTCTCTCTCACATCAGTTGACACAAAACTTTAATACTATTTCTATGTTCTCAATTCTGCACTTTGTCTGAGTCGTCTTCACAGAAACATTTTCTTTTTCCATAAGCAGAGTGGACATTCCAGTTTTGTCCTCCTCCTATCCTGCTCTTGAAGTCACTGTGGACAATACCTGGACTTGTCAGATCATGAATGTTTAAACATTATTATGCTTGTACAAGCTCGCACATTATTATGCTTCAGTACAAGCTGAAAACTTGTGATGATGGTGATATCTTCAAATAAATGCTGTGTCATCATCACATGGTATTGCATCAAGTCTCCTTGGGAAAGGTAGTTTTGGTACTCTGTGTGTAGCCGCTCACTGTTAAAGGTGTTATACTTTTCCTATTCAGATCTACAGATAACAGGGCCATTCTTGTTATACTTTTGACAATGGCTTCGGTTTGTCTCTCTCTTGCTAAGTACACTGACTTCAATAACAATCCATGCGCCAAAAGCAAAGGGGCTTCAAGAGTGGGAGGTTTTATATTACAAAGGTCAGGAAGATGCTCCCATTTTACGATTAGTAGGAACACAATGGAGTGATGCTCAAGAGTTCTGCTCAGATATCACGCAGCCATACCACATATTTAGAGAAGGAAGAACAAGGTGTAACCTAAGATGCTGATAAGCTTTAGGTAAGCTTCATGGGAGGGTGAGGGGGGCTAATTTACCTGGGCTTAGTGCTGGGCTGATGCAGCTCTGCTGCTTCCACTTCTGAAGTTAATATTTGCTCAGAGATGAGCTGTGTAATGTGCATAGACCAAGTCATTCATGGTAGGCAGGTGTCTCTAACACAGCACTTTATTCCATGGTTTTGAAGTCCAGAGAACTGCACTGAAGCTGACAGACACTCAAGTGGGAATAATAGGACACAGTCACAAAATTCTGCCTGAAGCTATTAAAAAAAGGAAAAACTATCATATCAGCTAATCTGTTAATCATGCAGGTAAGATAGCAAATGCAAAACTATGGAAGAGTTAAGAGGAAGGATTATTTTCTTTGCAAGCTTACCTGTCCCATCTTTTCAGCAAAATCAAGCCAACAAATGTACAAGAACTTTTTGCCAGAGAGAAGATCTGCAAGGAATATTCCTAAAATGGAAGAAAGCATGTTCAGCCACAGCAGCAAAAGAGGAGGTTGACACACTCAGCAGAATTTCTGAGTTTATGAATAAAGACGACAACTGAATGAGAACAGCGCCAAAACTCAGAGTAAAAACTACATAGTAATATTCACACCTCTAATGAAGCCAGGGAATTTCTGGCTCTGAATCTTTTCTGCTTTAAATATGACATTTTTGGCATTTTGCCTCATTGCGTGTGTATGTTTTAGTAGTGAAAAGAAATCCTACCTTTAAAGAATGTTTCATTTTGCTTTTACTAGTACAATACCCTGCTAACAAACTCTGAGGTCAGGGCCACATGAACATCAGAGAGTTGAGCTCGAAGATAAGCAATAATAAAATTAGACCAGACTGAATGTTAGCTTCCTGAACAGTGTCCTGCCATACACACAGGTTATCCTTTTGTTACATAGGTCTCCAATACAGTTTTGGGCATCCTGGCACTCCTATATATTTGTTTCTGGAGTTACTTTGGAGCTAAGCCATAACTGAAGTCTAAGTCACTTCTTACCAGGCCTATAAATTTGCTTGATAGGGAAATGTTAAAATAATGTGAAAAATTGCTCCATCAATTCCTGCTGCCTTACAAAATATTTGGCAGCCTAATTTCGTTTTCTTTAGACCATCTTGCAACAAGTTTGCTGGAAACATCATGTTTAGACAGATTTACTGTTTGTTTTTTTTTCTATTGCACAACTTGCAACAATTTTAGCTTTTAATAAAGTATGGATGGAAAAAAGTTACACACAAATATTTGTAAATGGTTACAAGTGGAGTTGCTCAGGGGCCTGTCCCAGGTCTGGAGAAGAAGACATCATCAAGTTTTCAATGATCTGAAATGGAAGGAGATGGGAGCAAGTGTAGCTGATACGCTCAAGGGCAGAGCTGCCATTCACAAGGACCTAGATGGGAGAAATGAGCTGACATGAAACTCATGAAATTCAGCCAGGACAAAAGCCTTGCCATGTGTCTGGGACAGACTAACATCCAACAAGAAACAGGCTGGGATTGCCTGTTTGGGCAGCAGCTCTGCAGAGAAGGGCCTGGGGGTCTTGGGGACAGCTGGGTGAGCTTGAGCCAGCAGGCTCCTGGCAGTGATGAAGGCTAACAGCACCCTGGGTTGCATAAGCAGGAGCACAGCCAGGAGATGAAGGGAAGTTATTCCTCCTTGCTCAGCATTTGCCTGACCATATCTGGAATGCTGGGTTCAGTTCTAGGCGCCCAGTATGTCAAGGTTGTCAATAAACTGCAGTGATTTCAGCAGAGAACTCCCAAGGCAGCCATGGCTTGTCCAGTGAGGAGAGGCTGAGGGAGTGGGGATGGTTCAACCTAGAGAAGGGAAGGCTTCAGGGCACCTTCTGCCCCCAGTACGTATAGAGGTACAGAGTCAGGCTCTTTGCAGAGGTGAATAGTGGCAGAATGAGAGACAGTGATCATAAATTGGAACAAGGTTTGGGTTTTTTTTCCTGGATATAATGAAAGTAATTTTACTGTGAGGATAATTAAGCAGTAGAGCAGGGGCAGACCTAGTGGTATAAAGCCCCAAGCAATCTGAGTGCGTCAATACAGGCCTCTAGCTCTACTACTTGTCCTACTATCTCAGCTGCTTCAGCTGCACATTAATTCCTTTGGAGGGGATGTAGCTGATTAAATATGTAGCTTAAAACAAAATTTGTAAGTAACAAGAACAAAAGAAGCAAGTTTGGGGCGGAGGCATAAAAACTATGCTACAGTGCTGAGGCCCCAGAAAATAACCACTGTATGCCAATATGCTTAACAACTGTCATGATTTGTACTCTGTGATTAGATTAATGGACATCGACTTTGATGTGTGTTGGGCATTTCATCTTTTAAAATGAATTTTCATGAGAGAATGTGTTTGCCCACTCTATATTCATCAGTGCTGCTGATTGTGCTCATTTCAAAGAGCTTTTTTCTTTATAGATGATCCTCCCATTGACAGGTGAAGAGGAATTTGCCTCACATCCTTTGGTACTGATGTCTAAACTGGTGGCACGAAGTAGTTAGTAGTAATTTCTGCTTTAGGAGGAGATCATGAAGTTACAAATATGCATACCTCCCTATCACTGCACATCACTAGAGGCTATCACCTGGATACCTTCTGGATTGTTTAAGGAGATTAGGTTTGAGAGTTGAAGGAGAAGGAGGCATTGAAAGTATTTGGAAACTCATGAATTTACACAGTGGACAGAATGGAAAGGAAGAGATCTCACTGCGGCAATGAAGAAGCTTTCACATAATCAGTTTAATATTCTATTTCTTCTGCAGTCCACATCTGGAAAGTGGCAGTATGCATGCTTGATATTCCAAAAACTATTAGTGTGCCTTACTATTGCGTAACAGCCCATTTCATCCACTGAATTTACAAATACTTTCCCTGTGGAACTTAAAGGCTGAACTGCTGAATATTCTCTGCCAGGTTGTGAGGACCTTCTCAGTCCTCCTACTGAGAACAGCTTTGGGATTTCCCCACCTGACTGTTGAGTGGGTGTAGGCTCCCGGGCTGCAAGAGGGATGTATGGTGCCTGTAGCGAACGTGCTGGTTGCAGAGCTATCATTGCAGCACATGCTGCTGAAGAGTTTCCTGTCTGAGTCAGACAGAACTCTCCCTGGGGCTTTTCCTGCAGTACAGCTCCTCAGCAAGTTCAGACCTCAGAGTCACAGCCGGGCCCTATCAGATGTTATTCTTACAACTGCTTCAGGCTAGGAGATATGGCAGCTATATGCAAATGGAAAATCTTTGTGGTAGCTACCAATACTTTCCAGACTAAAACTTGAACCCCGTATTCAAAATATAGAGGACCGATTTCAGTCTTCGAGTAGCTCAGTTAGCTTCTAGGGAATTATTATCGACTTATGCAGAGAGAATTTTCCCCTTAATCCTGAAAGCAGTTAATACAAACATCCACACAGAAGCTGTATAGGTAATTTTATTTTTTAGCTTATTTTGCATGTAGACTAACTTCACAGACTGGTTTTAATGTATTGATTCAATTTTACAGACCGTTATTTCTTCAGTGGTCTCAAATCACATAAAAATTTCATAAGGAAAGAGTTCTTTGATTCCAGGTGGTAAAAATTAGCTGTATCATCATTCTTCACCTGCTTTTCTTTCAGTTAGAATAGTGCACTTTATTGTGGCTTCATCAAAAAAAATGAAATACAATTTGATAGTTATGATTTAAGTAACCAAGATCTTGTGGGTTTGGATGTAGTAACCAGGGTTGTCTGTAAAAGAAGAGGACTGTGGAAAGTAGTATATTCAGTGAGGCTGAGCATTCTAGTTCTTTTGGTTATTTAGACTAACTTGGAAAATTCAAACCTTGTTTTCCGAATTGGAGTTTCATTTTTTGATCTAAACCATACATAATAAGTGATCTGAGCTGTCAGCAGCTGCTGGCTACCAGTCTCTGCACTCTCCAAACTCTCAGACTGTAAAATATTTTTTTTCTCTCTATTACGTTGAAATTAAACAATATGGTGAAACACTTGCACTTTTGCAAGTGCTGATTGCAAGACAGAGAATAGGTAAAGCTGAGAAGAAAAATCTGAGTAGTCTTTCTCAGACAGCCCCGTAATGAAGAACATGAAACCCCATTGAATGAGACCTCTAGAAGTTCAGGTGTGGATGTTCATTTATGAAGTTAAGCAAGAGGCAGGAATATGGTGTGGAAGCAGGCACTGAAGAGCCTTACAGCTGCTTTAAGTAAATCCAATAACCTTTGTGTGGTATAATTAATTCCCTTTCTAATGTGGCTATAATGCTTATGCTAAATGTAAATCAATAAAAGATGAACACCAACACAAAACCACTGAAATGAGTCCTGCCTCGGCTTAGTGAAATCAACACTGATATTTAAGAAACTGAAAATTTTTCTCAGAGAGTTTTTAAAGCTTTACTGTTCACTGCAAAACAGGTAGAGCAATATAACTATCCAGGATGCTGCTTGCAAACTGAAGAACCCACAAAACCTTTGTTCTTACTTGTGCCAGAAAGTGTTCCGAGATACAACAGATCAGAACACCTGATCATCCCTCTATGCTATGCTATGCCACTGCTCATTACATTAGTGAGACATCTGTTGCAAAAAACTTAACAGAAAAGCTGATTTTCAGTTGTGGGCAAGTAATTAAGAAGTTTTTCTCTTCTACAGAAAAGAAAGAAAGAAAAATCATAAAGCTGTGCATTCCTGAGGTTATGTTAAGATGCATTATCTTCTGTCTTTCTGCTTGTGGTAAGGTAACAGAACCTGTGTTTTTCAACTATGTTGGTATTGCAACCTTTAGTGTTGCAGTGCAAGGTGTTAATAATCTTGCTAAATAGTGGAGGTGGACTTTCAGATACTGTGGTGATCAGATGTTACACAGAACCACCTTATCCACAACCATGTTCTAATATCTATGTCCAAGCAACAAAGAAGAAGCAACAAAGCCTTTCATATGGGTAACAGCAAGAAAGATCTGGTCTATAAATATCATTCAAAGCATATAACAGTCAAAGGTTTGACACTTCAGAAAAAGAAGCTGGTTTAATAAATTGTTCCTCTTCTCTGCAGTTAGCTTGTACCATTCTTGCCTTTGTTGAAGTCAAAGAAATATATAGAATTTCCTCACTAGCTGTGAAGTATTTGCAATAATTGACAGCTTTGCTGAAGGACAATAAATAACAATTTGAAGATTTCTCCAAACATAAAACTCAAGAAAGTCCTAGCCTTTCTTCTTTTCCTGAAACACACTGCATTCCATGAATTTAACATCTACTCTTCATTTTATTGCTGATGAGAATTATATCTTCCTTTTCTATGAGCCATCCATCTCCTCTTTCTTTGGACTGGTGTAGGTGGCTGACCATATAACAGACCTATCCTCAGATAGGTCCTAGCTAGCATAAAAGTAATTTATGTCACCTGATTGAGGACAAAATTCTGGTGAGGAAGATTAATTGCTTTTTAATGAATCTGCCTTACTTAGGAGCTGGGTTCATTACAGATGGGATTCTTGACTGTATAATCATTATCACTGACATCAGTGAAACTACTTAAATAGTCATGGTCTGAGGACTGGCTGAAGGATTGGACTGGTAGTTATGCTCATCCTCAGCTAGGGCCTGATTCTGGTTTACAGGAGCAGGATGAAGCCCCGGATTGACAGTGTGATTGATGTTAATATCACAGTGGTGCTCCAGCCTGTTTCATTAAAATGGATCCTAAAATTATAACTATAGAGCTGCTGCTCTTCACTTCATCTATGTCCCAGTACAGGCCTCCTGTAGATTTAGTAGCTGAAGAAGTAAGTAGAAGCTGAAGGCCACCAGATCTGTTGCTGGTATACACCATTGCAGTTCCACTGAAGGGCAGCAGGGTTTCAGCAATTCACACTAGTTGAAGCTCTCCAGAGGAAACATTTCTTCAGAGGAGCCCTGGAAGGACAGACAGAGCCCGTAAGCCACAAAGCGGCCTTAGAATCTATCTGTTACCTTTTCTTTACTATCCAGGGAATGTGTGGGTACTAAAGTGAAAGAAGGAATGAAGGGAAGAACAGAAACCAAATCATGATAATGGTGTTGAAGGAAGAAAGAACTGTGAAAAACTGAGTCATAATGAAATCACAAATGGGGCAGTTGGGGCCAGGAAAAGCCCATCATGTTTGGTACCTTGACAAAGTTAATTAACAGGTGAAAAATGTGAAACAGGATGAAAAAAGCAACATGTGGTAAATACGGTGAGGTAACTAAGGCCATTTAGTGCATTTCCTCTCAAAATCCAAACACATACAAAACCAGAACTGCAACAATCTCTTATGGAGCAAGCACATGGTTGTTGTTTATTCATACTGGTTTATGACTACTGGAAATTACTAAAGTACTTTTTGCATGAAAGAAACTGGAAAGGTCTGTGACTGTGAATATTTTACTTGGCTTTGAAACACTCAGAAACCTGTTAGCTAAAGGGGAGGTGCAAGTTTCACATTTCTCCAAACCTCACTGAGCTGTAGGACTGCAAATTATTTTCTCATAGTTAAGTGTCACGTCTGTAGAGGGACCCAGAGAATTTCATTGCTGTCCACAGCCACATCATCCATTGGGGTTGCCCAGGGGTGTTGTATGTCCTGCTATCTTTCATATTTGCAAGCAGTTATACTGCTTGGGAACCCTTTGCAAATGTATTTGCCTGAGCGTGTACTTGTGTGTGTTTGTGTGTTTGCCAATACGTTTGGCAAAGACAGAATGCATCTGGCTCTAGGAAACTACAGGATATCTACTCTGACAGCATTCCAGTATTAGTAATGACATTCAACTAAGGCAGACATATCTATGGAACAATCGTGCATTTGTCTGGGCTATTGAATCAGAGATGCTAACTTGAACTGGAAAGGGCAAGGCCCTTTCAGAGCGTTCATGAAGCAGTTGGGTGTAGGAGATCTAGAAGGCAAAGTTTTTTTCCATCTTGCTCTCTGGAGCTTAAATATGCAAGAATGGAGCATAGCCTGAGTGAGGCTTTGTTCATGCCTGAGCCTCTGACCTCAAAATGGAGAGCTTGGAGTCAGCTAAGTCCCCCTCACAACAGAGGGATGGGAAAATGGAACTGGCACTCCACGTTATTAATTTCTTTGGATTATAATTTCATTCTCAAAGGGGGAATAAACTGAATCAACAAACAGTGATAAAGGAGTGATCTCTTGTCTGTTGCAAAAAACATACATATATATCTCCAAAGATCGGGCAGACAAAAGTCTGCTTGCCCTTGGGGGCATGGCAGGCAGTGTTGGGTGTGCCAGGGCAGGAAACAGCACTTATCCTGTGGCATTTTGGGGTCTTCTTTGAGCCAGGAAATGCCATCATGACCTGCAGCAAATAAGATAAAGAGCTATAAAGAGGGCTGCAGAGTCTATGAGAAATGAGTTGTTCAAATAATTGCTTATATTCTGCATATTTAGAGTAGCAAGTGTCATTTTCCCTACTTGGTTCTTACATGCTAGTCACACTGCCTGCATTTCCTCAGAGCTCTCTGGAGCCCCCACATCTGCTTTATGTCGTGGTGGGAAAAAAAAGTGCTCTAAACAAGCCCTCTCCACCTTCTCTAGGGGTTTCACTTCCTGGTAAAATGAAGAGTTAAAGTGAAAGGAAATGGAGTATGACATCAGACCTGAGGCCAAGTCATTAATTTGTTTTTCTTGGGGGTTGTTTTTTTTTTTTTTCTGAGGCTGAACTCAAGGAAGTCAACTGGATCCTCACCTGAGTAAGTACTGAGCAGAAATTAAGGAAGGGCTTGAAGAACTGGATCTTTGATGATTAGGTGAATGCCTTCCGTGTAATCCCAACTGCTCCAAACAAAAGAAACTGTATCCTTTAGCAATTCCCACTGCCAGCTCAGGCAGGAGGACTTCAGTACTCCACACAGAATCAGGCAGGAGGACTTCAGTACTCCACACAGAATCAGGCAGGATTCTGCAGCAGAACTGATAAAACCCCACTGAAAGGGGAGCAAGAGTGGGGCTGGGCAGTTGCAGCCAGGTGGCTGAGAAAGTTATAATAAAACCATTTACAGTTTTAACAGATTCCCCTCTCTTCCAAATCACTGTGAAGCATGAGGCTGTATCCATGCACCTCCTCTACAAGGCTTACCACATCACAGGATTCCAGATCAGATTGGATGTACTCTGCAAACCAGTTAGCCAAAGATGTAATTCGTATGCCTATACTACCTACTTCAGTGAATTCTTTGTCCGATTCAGTGAAGTCCAAGATTGAGTTTGCAAAGCTTTCACTGAAACTACTGCACACCATGCAAGCTATGCAATTACAATAAAAGAAGTAATTGTTTTTACCTACAGGTATGGGACCTGTACAAAGCAGACTAGTTCTACTAACATATAATATCATGTCAAAAGTTCCCCCCACTCAAAAAGAAAATGATGATACTCAAAAAAGTATCCAATAAGTGACCCTGCTCAGCCTCCACAGAGCTGAGGAGAACATTTTTCTTGTATCCAAATATTAGGGCCAAATTTTGTATTGAGTCATCACCCAGATGGTCTTATTGACTCCAGTGAAATTGTACCAATCCCAATCAAACCTAGTTCTTAAACTTCCCTTGATTCCTAATTCCTTCCCTTCCAGTCTTTTTCTTCTCACCTCATCAAGCATGCCTTGAGCTAATCCAGTGGCAGGAGTACAAATGCAAGACTGCAGAACTGACTAGTTTTATGTGTTAATTACCATAGGAGACAGAGAGAGTCAGTAATCCTGGAAACATTTGATTAGACTGCACATAAAGCCAAATTTAATTCCATTGTTTTGCTGCCTGCAGCAGTAGTTGGGGAAGGAAAGCTATTAGTAATTCCCTTCTGTGATGCTCTCACTGTAAATAAGTGTTTTTAGTGGATTACCCAAGGATGTAGATTTTATATTTTAAAACTTCCTTATTGCTGTATAAACTATGAGTGTAAATTAAGGTGTAAGAGGTAACGGGTATATAACTAAGAGTGCTCAGGGTGTAAGTTCTGCTTCAGAGGGCTTGATTAAAGACTCAGATTATAGCATCAGAGCATAGATTTATATTTATACTGTCAGGTCGATCTGAAACAAACAAGACCTTTCTGAACAAGTGAGCAATTTAGGGAGATTAAATGAGCTTTGTACAAATATGCAAATAGTTCTGGTTCACCTCATTTTCTCCCATACACATCACTTGATAGCATGATTTATTTATTATATTAAATGTAGGAAAAAATATTTGTGTAGGATTAAACTCTTAAGGAACAGAAAGTGCTCAATGATACTCAATGGTTTGGCTGACTCCAGTACTAATCAGGCAGCTGGAGTGCATCCTCATTGCAGGCTGTGTCAGGAACTGGTGTGTGACTCCACTTAGCGTGAAGGGGAATCTCAGACCTACACCCTCTGGTGCTGAGAGACTTTGCGTGCCGAGTGTGTCTGTCACAGAGCTGTTCTCACCTTGAGGAAGATAGGAACAAAGTGTTCTGGGATGCCTTTGCTCACTGCCAGCTGACACAGGTGAGCCAGCTGTCAGCCAAATGGGTCCAGTCTGGGAACTCTGCCAGCAGGAGGAGGAGGTAGAGGAGGGCCTGTCTCTGATAGCTGCAACTAAAGATGTTCCTAGGGTTCGTAAAGGACGGCTGGCATTACCACAGGGATCTTCTAACAGAAAGTGAGACTTTAGCCATGTAAGGTTTTAAACTAAATGCAATTTACTGTGCAACTGTTTGCATTCGAAACAGGCAGATCCCTCTGCAGACATTTCTGCTTTCCTCTGCTCCCCTCATGAGCATTTAACAACATCATCTTCTTGCTCACATAAAAAATTGCCCAACAATTCTTTTATGCCATGCTCTTAGGAGATGGATTCATGAATTATTTTCTCAGTAGTAGTTTGGTTCTACCACATGTAGTGTATATATATACATTTTTATATGTCCTGGAAAAGGGCACACATCTAGAACATGTGACTTCCCTTGCCGGCTAACTAATCAAATATGAAGTCTACACTTTGTAAGGCAAACTGACAGAAAGGTTTTGAGAACTGCAAAACTCTCAGAGGCAAGAAAAGTATGCTCATTTAGCTTCTTGCTGTCTATTGGTTGCTAGCAATGAAATGATAGAATTCATACACTTATCCTTTATGGAACCAGCCATGGCATGTTTATCCAGCTTTCAAGGAAGCTGGGCCATACTATGACTTGATGCAGAAATCAGTGTCTCTACAGGAAAGCAGTGTGTGTATATGTGCGCATGTATGTGCAGAGCACAACTCTGCACTGTAAATAATGTTAATGATTCATTTGAGAAACATGCGAGCTCTAAGTAGTGCATTTTGCCTCTGCACAAGTGCATTCAGCTTAAGACACATTTCATGCTAGATTAGAATAAAAAAGAAAGCACCTGGTATAAACACTTTAGGTTTAAAAGTTCAAAAGCTGCTTTCTAAGACTACTACTCCTTACCTGTATGCAATTTAATGGCAGATATATTTGCTGTTTTCACCTATACATTCATTATCAAAGTGAGAAGAATAGGCATGAAGGCATACTAATACAGGAAGCGCAAATTTAATTCTTGCAGGAAAAGTTGTCTTACGTAAGGCGAAGAGATAGATATCTCCCTGCTCAAGCCAGACTCTTGGATATAGACCTAAATATAACTGCAGATGTATATAAATATAAATATATATAAATATATATATAAATATAACTGCAGATTCACTTGAAGTTGAATATTTATTGTGTACAAGGGAATGTAATTCTGAGAATCTCAGAGACACCTCTGTAACATCCAAATTTGAAGGGCAAACAGAGAAAACTATTTGAAAAATGAACTTCTACCTTCTGCCACATATCCAATTAGTTGTAGTTAATTGCAGAACTTCAAGCATTAAGGTTACTGCATACTGAGTGGAGTCTGACAGACTCCTGCAAGGCAAGCAAATGAGACTCGGGATACAATAAAATAGCATGTTAAAACCCCTTTAAAACAGCCTGTAATTATATCTTGCTCTTCTCTGAGACTACCAGATGAACCACTGTAGTGCTCTGCAGAGTCTGCTATGACTTGATGGCAGCCCTTTCCAATTATAAAGCATATCAACTGGAGCTCAGCAGCTCGGGCAGCAGCAAAGCCCAGAGCAAGCTGAAGTAGATCAGAAGCAAGGATCTGGCTTAGCCTGTCTGCTCCCACTTGGCACCTCATAGATAAGCAAGTGACCATTTGTGGGCCACAGTAGCTGAGCTACCAACTTCCATGGTCTTTGAGCAATACTGTGGTCTCTTAGAGAGGCAGGCAGAAGTCAAAGTAATAATAAAATACTGCACTAAGATCATGAGAGTTTAATTAGGGAGTCTGAAGCTATAGATTTTTCCCCAAGAGCATATGAAAATCTCACCCAGGAGGACAGAACATAACAGCCTCAAGTTCCCTTAAAAAAACAACCAAACAGATGAAAACATATCCCATTTTATGTTGAAAGAAGTAATTTTGTTTTAAAAAGCCTCTCTCAGCTATTTTACCCTTCCCTTTGATTTCAACTGTTATTCAAATCTTAAAAGCTCTGCATCAGCCCCTTCATTTTGTGGAGCCAAATTTCTCTTCTGCAAAGAAAATGGAATGTAGATTCAATAAAATGGGAGGAACTCAGTGAAGAGCAAAAATAGCTTATGCATTTTAAAAGGACATACCCCTTTCCAAAAAAAAAAAAAAAGGTATTAAATTGGAAGTGTGCAACTGATAAAGAAATCCTTTATGACTTGGAAACATTCAAACTGTTGAACAATAACATAGCAGGGCTGAAGAAAAAAACAAAGTTCATTGACCAAATTCTACTCTCAGAAAGAAACAGCCAAGACCAGAATCTCTCACATTTTTTATCTCCTCTCCTACTTTATAATTAAATCTTGCAATCTTTCCTCAGAGAAAATCATCCTCTGGGATTGCTAGCAATTTTTAATGACTTCAAAACTTGGCTTTCAGTGTTCTCAGGAGGAAAATCTTGAAGAGTTAAAAGAATACAGCTGAATTGCAAAGAAGAACAGGCCAGTAGTGATACGACCTCATCCCCTAGCAACAGAAATCAATAACAACAAAGATAACATAATTGCAGCATAGAAAAGATGCAGAGGATAGATTATATCAAGTATTATGTTGTTAAGAAAGAATGACATGTGAAAGAGACAGCATGTTTTAAACATGGAAGAAAATACAGAAAATATGGAAGGTAGATAGAGAAAAGTGAAATACGAACACAGAATAAATTAGCCTGCAGACTCTCAAAAGGGAAGGAAAATTATTCTTGTTCCTGCTTTCACTGTTTTATTTATTCAGTACATAGAACTAGATTCCCAGGGGAGCAGAGGAAGGCATTTTATTTCACAAGCAGCATCATGACACAGAGAAAATAGACAACCCTATGATGCCAGCTTTGTTCTGGAGCTCTGGAGACCCAGTTCATTTCCTGCTTAGGTACAGATAGTCTACTACTTAGGCAAATGGTGGGCTTCCTGTTCCTCAGTCTCCCATTTGGAGAAGACCGCCAACAGAATTATAAGGATTTAAAACTGTGATGGGTCATATACTGCTGTAGTCTGGGAATTACACCGAATTACCTTCAAAAGAAAGGTTCCTGTTTGCATTGGCAGAGAGCATATGTTTGCCACCCGAACAACACACTCCTCTTTTGCTGTTCAGGGTACTCATATTCTTAAAAGTGGCAGTCCTCCATTTCTCTGCAACATTCAAAGTTACAGCACCACACACCAGCAAGCATAAAAATTATTTGGGAATGTGCTTACTGATATAACTCTCTACTAATGTTTTCATATGGCTTTGAAACATTAACATGGGGTAACTTTTCAAGGAACAACTCCTTTTAAGCAAAGCTGACCAGTACCAATAAAAACTTATATTCCTATTGCTTTATGTAAGGCAGTAATGTCCTGCTGCCAGAGCACCTGATCCTTCTCTCACAGTTTGACTTGTTTCTTCCCTATAGCAACTCAAGTTTACTGTCACAGCCTTTTTTCCTCTGTGCTGCACAGAGCAGTAAGCAATGTATTCTGTCCCTCACAGTTTTTCTGTGTATTACATGATTGAAACCACCATGTAATCTATTTTTTTCAACAGCCTTCAGACACCTTTACTTGTTCCTGCTCTGCCTAGGCTACTGCATTTTGCCTTCTCACCCACTTACCACAACAGAGGTGGCTCAAACATTGGGACCATCCCCCTGGAAGGCCCTGGGCTCTCAGACGTGTGAATGTAGCCTTCTACCCAGGGCCTTAAGCAGGCTCTGACTAATGTCACCCTCCCCTTTTCTGCCACTTGCCAGATATTTGCTGAAGTTAAGCTAACAGAAAACACAAACAAATTAATAACAGGAAAAGGAGCAGTGGAGGTTAATACTGCTGTCTCGTCATGATTTCTACATACTAATATGTGGGCTGAGCTACAGCTTGGTGAACTTGGTTCCAAGTACTCAGGGAACTCAAAGTGAAGATCAGATCAACTTGCTTGTAGTAGCAGATTTTTGTGGGGTGAAGGTGTACACTGAGAGTACAAGTTTCACTTCTTTTTTTCTGTAATTCGTGAAAGCACATTCTGAACCACAAATACATGCCCAAGAGCAGTCTTAGCTGTTAAGCCAGTAGTAATAGAACACCCCAAATTAGAAAGGCACAGACAGAGAGAGGAAGAGTGTATTAGAATGTACACCCACGGTGGGTTTTGCCTCACTTAAACACTCTTTATTGTACCTGTTTCCATTACCCTTACTGCACCTGGTATGGTCAATATTTCTACCTCTATGTCATATTTTAAATTGATGGGGTTCAAATGTCACAAGCAGGGAACACGCAAGCAGAGATATACCAGAACACAGAGATTACATCTAAAGTGGTAAATGAAGCCATGCCAGGAAGAGTCCTGGATACCATCTCTCACTTATCAACCTTGTTAACTCATTGTAATGTTTCCAGGCACAGTTTTGGCCCAAAGTTGACAGCCCATCTTGCAAACAAATCCTGGGCCTAGTTCAGAAGTTGACACTGGCCAGGGCTGATTCCTAATGGCAATTTGGATGCAGTTACCCTGACTTAGAGGTTCAGAGACTTTAACGTATATGGACTGGCTCTTCCATGATATTTGGCCTCAAAGCCAATCCTGGGAACATTTAATTGACTCGTATGTACATAATCTGTGACTGCTTATGCCTACTTACCATGGGAACCAAACCCCAAATGTTACTGTCCTCAAAGTCTTCCTAATTCTTCTGATTTTGAGCTAATTCTTAGAGAATTCCTTCTTGCCACCAATCAATGCAGATGCCTACTGCGTTTTTTGAAACTTTGCAGGCAAGAGGCACGACTGGGCACCCATCCAGGCCTGTTTTGCTGTGGTACGCATCTTCACATCTCTTTTACGAGT
Organism: Coracopsis vasa; assembly: GCA_026283785.1. Lineage (NCBI taxonomy): Eukaryota > Metazoa > Chordata > Aves > Psittaciformes > Psittacidae > Coracopsis > Coracopsis vasa. The sequence continues at coordinate 962 of JANHGB010042838.1, read as the reverse complement.
AGCAGGAGCTGATAACAGGCCATTCATGGTCATTATTCCTGTCATAAGATGCAAAACTCAGCACAGATGGTATCTTATTCAACCTTAACATGATGCAAACAAAAGAATTATTTTAACACACTGTATAAAATCAGGAGACTTTTCACACTCTTTCCCAGGAGCGCTTGAGTGCTGATGATTTAGTTATCTTGGCACTTACCCCAGACCCACCAGCCAAACTAGACTATTTTTCCTTCAGAACAACACATTTTGCAGATATTACTAAATTCTTGTTTTTCCCAAGCTTCATATGGAACTGCGTTAATCACAGCTCAGTGGACAGGAGAATCCGTGCAGTGGATGAAGTTTCATAAGCCCTTCTCAAAGCCTTCTAAGTCAGCCTCCTCTAATACTGGTTGTTACAGTTCCCCCATTTGAGCTGATGTTTAACTCAACTGCTTTCCTTTTGTGTCACTCTGCTCATCTTTAGTAAATCCTAAAAAGATTTATCAAAGACTAATCAAGTCACTGATGGTGTCTCCACACGATAAAAGTGAGCTAGACCCTTCAACCAGAGCGCCCTGTTAATTTGAAGCAAGGTCATTACCTGCATTTATTAGCAGTTTTTGAGAAGAGAGATGCTTTTAAGCATATAAGAATATCAGGCTGAGATGAGTTAATACTTTTTTTTTCTGTCTGGTAATCTTGCAATCTGCAGGGACACTAAGATTACTTATATTAGCTCAATTTACTGGTGTGTATTCACATGAAATAAGAAGATTTTCCACATGAAGTAAGAATACTTTGCTTTCTTTGTGACAAGTATTGTGTTTTCAAAAAAAATCAGATGTTATTGCAATTTAATAAAGAACACCACAGAGGTACACAAGAAACAGAAAATACAACCAGTTGTCCTGGGTTCAGCAGTAGCAGTCATTTTTCTCCTTCTTAGTATCTGGTGCAGTGCTGTGTTTTTGACTTTC
>JANHGB010042836.1:23857-50594 GCA_026283785.1 Coracopsis vasa | reverse complement strand
AGCAGCTTGCTCCAAGCCCCTGTGTCCAACCTGGCCTTGAACACTGCCAGGGATGGGGCAGCCACAGCTTCTATGGGCACCCTGTGCCAGGGCCTCAGCACCCTCAAAAACTCTCTGCAGCCCACCAACGTCTTCAGCTAAAGAGGGTCAGAATGATTGCAGGGATTAAGGAGAGAATATTGCATAACTTGAATCCCCATTTCTGCAGCATATCACCAGAAACTTCCTCCTGTACAATGTAGTGAAACCCTAATCAAGTCCCGTGTGGGAACAGGATTGCACTCTCATGTTTATCATTACTCCTTAGCACATTCTTCAGCCAATTACTTGTGCCTGTAATTGCATTTCTACGTAATCCATTTTGATTCATTTGTCAAACACAATTTTGAGACGCGCTGTATCCAATGCTTTAGTAAATTCCAGATGCTATAATGTACTTCCTTCCCTTCTTCCACTAATTTAGAATGTAATTAAAAAAGTAATCATTTTTGCTTGGCATGATTTGCTCTTTACATACCCATGTAAGTGATCCTATATTTTAAACTAAATACAACTGCGAACCCTATATAACCTCAAATGTTTTCTCTGAGGAAGCACAACGGTTTACTTGACAGTGTTTGTCTTGAGAGTAAAAACACTTCATATCCTAAAAGACTTCCAATGTAACTTCTATTTTTATGCTTTTCTTTCTATCACACAGGTCAGTTTTGAAGGCCAAAAGTGAAATGACACATCATTATTACATAGTTTTGACAGAGTTTGAGATACTTGATATGGCTCAAACATACACAGATCTATATAGTGTGAGATCAGACTTTTTTTTCTCGTGAAGGAATATCTGTTTTATTAAGTTAAATATGACATACTGGTTGCATAGACCTCTCCCAAGCAGAAAATCTTTTACCTCTCATACATGTACATATTCACCCCATAGAATTTTCAATGACTGGTAAGTAGAGTTTAAATGTTAGTACCTGAAGAGTTGTCTAGTCTATAGTATGTATAGTCTATACAGGCTGTCTAGTTAAGGAGAAGGATGGACACCATCAGGAGATGATTTATCCCATTCTGATACACCAGAGATAAATAGGATGAGTGCTCTCTGCAGCTATTTCCCTTCTCCACTGGCCACGAGCAATCCTAGATGACTTGCTTCAACCAGGCTCCAACTCTTTACAAGCAGAGTGGTTCTATTCAAATTCTTACCTAATAAAAATAAAAACTATGACACCAATAACCTGAACCACGCTTTGAAAGCTGAAGACAACATTCAGTACCTTCTGTTTGACTGAAAACGGGTGGGGAACTGAAATGGTGCCTTCTGTTTGACTGAAAATATCTGCTGAAAATGGAATAGTTATAAAGGTGATTTGGATTCGCCTTGTTGCATCCCTAGAACATGTTAATTTTTCCAGGATCAAAGTTTACACTTTGTCACTGAAGACAAATATGCATATGCATAGTATCTCCAACTTTACGTATAGTACCTCCAACTTTGTGCATAGTATCTCCAACTTCTATTAAAGTAACTTACAGTAACTACAAGCAGCAACCCTAAAAATCCAAGGAATGAAGATATACGTGTTCTTCGTTAAAACTCCTGTATCTTTGTCATGCAGAAGAACAGAATCAATATCATGTAACAACGGAAGGTCTGGTAAATCATTTCATACACACCAGTTCATATTTACTTATAATTATAATTCACAGGAGCGCATTCCTGCAATCAAGAGACAGGGATGCGCAGCGTGAGAAAACATTTAGCACAGAGCAGCCTGCATGAATAATTGCTTGTCAGAGCGGCTTATTAAAGGGAAACTATGATTTTACAAGACAATTCTTGTATCTGCTTGTCTAATCTAAAGACAGTTATAAATACAAAGAGAAATACAAAGAAGAGATATTTCTTACTCTGAAGTTAGATTAAAAGTTCAGTTTTTAAAGCATTAAAAGAACAATCAAAATGTGACAGCTCTGATACACACACAGACCTTTTCAAAATGGGAACTTAATCCTTTGCATTTTAAGGTAGTGGTGGTTTTTGCAGGCAGTGAGATGAAGGGGACAGCAGGCTGGCTATGGAAACCATCCTCCTGCATGTAAGCAAAGGTGAAGTAGCCTGTTGTATGCCCTTGAAATGTAATGGCAGATGTACCCAGTGTATGAGTGTGATCCAAGAAGCCTCCGGGAGCAAGCTGCTGCCTTCCAGGTGGAATCACCAGCAGGCACTTCCTGGGATGACTGGAGCCTTGCAAAACATTCTCCCTCTAAATGCTTTACTGAATTTGGCAACCTTCAACAAGCACCTCATGTCCCAGTTCACCCATTGTCTCTGGAGGACCTTCCTACCATCAAGATGTCATGTATCCTCTGCAGGAGGCGGGGTAATGGTTGATCTTAAAGGTCTTTTTTTCCAACCTATTTGATTCTATGTTTCTATGATTCCATGCTGCTTGTGGCGGGACTAGGTCCCAATGGGCAGCTCTGCGGAGGTGGGAAGCTCAGCTTGCTGGAAGGACTAGTTCTGTTTTATTCATCCACTTACTGAGTTTTACTTCCTCCTCTCCGCCTGATGCAGAGGTTCCTAGAGAGCAGGCAGGTTGAAGTTGAAGAAAATTCAATTTATAACAAAATAAAGAAGGTATATAACAAAATAAAGAGTATAAAGACTATTTACTGAAGAAAAACCAACAACCCAAACCAAAAGAAGGTGTTTTTGCCTTTAGTGATACATCTGGTAACACCCAGGGCCTTCATACATTTCAGCTTTTTAAGAGTATCTTAGCATTCTTTTTATGCCTTTGAGGTGATTCAGAGGTACACACACTGAAATGGAAGAAAATAGTACTTCATCATTAAAGTGCATTCAAAAATAAATGAAAACATCATGTTACAATCCTTAGGAACAGCACCTGCAGCATTGTTCAAGCCAGGAATGTTTTGTCAAGCTTGGTTTAATGCTTGTGATTGAGAGATCTAAAGTCTGAAATGTGTTTGCTCAAGAGCTGGCCAGAGCTAAAGCCCCCCAAAATCAATGTGAGTCTTTTCATTGATTTCAGAGAGCTTGGACCACAGCTGGGGTCAAGAGAACAAAGGCAGCAGCTTTAACAATGCTGCACAGAAATGTCTTACCCTTTCTTCCCACAATCACTGCTGAGACTTAAAGCTGTGTCATGGTCTCTGCCTGGATGCTGCGACTGTAACAGCAGCGGTGAGTTTGATAATGGTCATAATTTGGATATTCCAGTGTGAAAGACACTGAGTCATTTTATATGTAGTAACTTGTCATAAAACCCATCAGATGGAAAGAGCTCACAGTGACTGAGAGGAAGCTTCGCTCCTTTGCAAGTAATACATTTAATAATGTTTCATTTAAAAAGAAACCCTAATAACTTTCTTGTAACAATCTGAGAGAACTTTCATCGAATGGTTCTCTCCGAGAACATTCCTACTCCAGGAATATACATGGTTTGCTTAAGAAAAATGGTTATCAGTTTGGAATGTTATAAACCTGATAAGAGTTTCCAGAAAAGGTTGTAAACAAATTATTGGGACTTTCTGCTCCAGGAAATACATTAAAAACAGTCAAAGGACAGGAATTAAGTTGCCCAGTGAGAAAACTGTCTAGACAAAGCTTCCATTATACGATTTAACAATCCCCAGCAAATGCTGCTTAAAGATAAAATTGGATTCCTGTCTAGAATATTAATACTTTCATTGTACTTCACAGAACTACATGTATTTTATAGATAAATGTACATATTCATACAGAGATAAATGATGAAGACTGAAAACGGTTGGGAAAAGGGTTTGTTTTATCAGTATTTCTCTCTGTCAAAGTAAATACTTTTTCAGGCAGAGGCTCCTGATGAGGAAGAAGATTTCTTCACTTTCAGACAAGGACTTCTGTATTTCCATTTCAACCGCTGCCAAGGCACGTTTGTGAGTAGTTACTAAGGGTGACACAAACAACTTACGGTTATAGAGTGATGAACAGTGCTCATAACTCTACTTCTCCACATAAATAGTTTGCAAGTTGAAGTTTCAGCATAGCCAGAGCAAGCTCAGGAATACAGAAACCAGCTTGATTGTATTTGACCCATCTCAGTGCAGCATCCTCATGGAAATCAAAAAGTGACAGTTCTCCAGGATGACAGGAGGGAGTTTTGAGTTGTTTTCCCAAGTCAGACGAAAGAAAAGCACTGAGAATTAGATCTGCTCTTCTCCTTTTTTCAAGGCATAGCAATGCCCTGTGTCATGTTTGGTAGCCAACTGCAGCACAACAGCAAAATAGCTCCATGCTCTGTGTGGAAAACTGAAACTGACTTCCACCCGAGACCCATGCAAAACATAGGCAGCATCAGTCTTCACTTTCAGGATGCTGGATCTTATGTGACTGGAAGAAAAATGTGTCTAGTTTCAGAAAGGAGTATTTATGCCTATGTGTATTTAAAAACTGTCCTGGTTATGTATGGCACAGATATAACTGTAAACATTAAAAAAAAAAAAAAGAAAAAAAAGAAAGAAGAAGAAAACCGGAAGACTTACGCAACCAGTCTTCATTTTTTCCCATGGAGCTTTTACACAGGAGTCAGTGTGTAGCAGAGCTGCCAGATTCAAAAATAGAAATGCCTTCATTACTCATTCATGCACAGGGAATGAGGCAAAATGCGGGTGAACATACAGTTGGACACAAAAATCCAATAAGAGCACAGAGGAACAACAATGGCATCATGGGGAACCATAAACCAGAATTGATTGGCATTTGTTATTAATTTGTATTCAGTGTGTGATGCAGTTGATGAGGCACTGGGAAATAATCTGTGTTTGTGAGGCAGTGCTCAGAATTGCTCTGCTGCCATGCCAAAGACCTGGTGAATTGAGGAAGTGTGACAATTGCCAGCTCTTTGCTCAAATGCAGAATCTGACTTTCAGGGATCAGCTTCCCTCTGTCATAATGAAAAACAGAGATCCACAATGGTACATTTCAGGAAACATAGGGAATGTAAATGTAAGCCAGCTGGGAGAAAGAAGAAAACATATCAGATAGTTTCTATGGTGTAAAAGCTGAAATATAAATGCAAATACCTATCTGTCACAGTAACTTTGGAGGACACACTTAAACGGTAACAGAAATGCCAGAAATTTGAAGGCACTGACTTACTTCTAAATTCTGCACAGAAAGCAGACTAGCCAGCCCCACACTTTTCACTCTCTCTTTTCAGGATAGGTTAATGTGGAAAAAATCAATAGGGTATTAAAATATTTTGAAGATGTATTTCATACCAGTTCTATAGATGTATTCTTATCTACCAGCAATGCACACATCTGTCAAGCAATGACAAGACTCTTTGGAGGAGAACTTTTTAAATATCAGAATAAATACTAATACATACTACTCTGTAAATGTCAAAGGTACAAGAAAAATCCTGCAGGGAAGATCCTTTTTTTTTTTCTCCTTTGCTGAGTCTGCCTCCCTTTTGGATTGCTCAGAACACAGGTGCACAAGGCAGGAAGGTCTCCTTGCATGCTGAAAAGAAGGCTGGTGCACTACAGACTTGCCATGGTGTCGCTGGATACTCTCCGAGGTACCAAAGGCTTTAATGGCCAAAGTCTACAGCCCAAAGATGCTATGTGTGCTGCTCCTTTTCATTATAATAAACCATAGAGCAATGAACATTTGCCAGCTGCATTTGTGTTTCTGTTTACTGCAGCTACTCAGTGGCTTGTTAAATCTGAACGAAATGCCTATTTCCTTGTAAGGTACATCTCATCACCAATTATTTCATTTTTGGGGTCCAGTACTCATTATAGAGTGTGGGTTGTATTTAGACATATGGCTAGCTAGGCAGTGAGGTTTGTGGAATGAAACTAGTTTGGTTTTGAGTATCAGCAAGTACAAGATGAATTCCAGATGGGGAGTCAGGACTGGGAATCAGCTTTACCACTGACTTACTCTGTAGCCCTGCACACATCACTCAGGGGTTAGATCCTGATCACAGTCATAGTTTTTAATACTGTAAACCAAGAAGACATATCCCTCAATGTTAATAATAATAAAGAGAAAAAAAAAGGATTAAATCAAAATCTGGCTCTCAAGTGACTCAGAATCCTTCTTAAGTATCTTATCAGTGATACCAGGATAATGGTATCTACTCATCTTACAAGGAATATGTGTCAAAAGCAAATCTACCTGGCTCTGAATCCATACAGTGCTAAGCATCATTAAAATGACAGGACTAAGTAAAATCATGACAGCAGCTTTACCTGCCACCTTTACCTCTGTCATGTGAAAGTTAACATACACAGTTTGAATATACTGTGGATTTAAAACTAAAGAACACCTGTTCAGTATTTCTGAAAAGTCCACTAAGTCAGAAATCAGGTTGGCAGCTTCATAGCGAAAAGGTGGAAATTAATTTCCTCTTTATGTGTTCATATCATTTTGTTACATTTCTTAAGCTGTTTTGCCTTGTCTTGTTCTGCAAATGACGCTTTCGTCCCTTAGCACTGCAGTGTTTTATTGTTGTTGGTTGGTAAATGATCCCAGATAACTGTGAATTATCAGACTGTATGTTTCTATACATGAGTTATACATCAGTTCATGCAGTGAATTAGTTATTGCACAAAAACTTATTGCTTGCATAGAGAGATGGTTTAGAGAGATATTACTTGCATAGAGAGTTAAACCTGACCAAGAGTTTTATTGGTCTATTTGAACAATATTCCCTATCCAGCCTGCATAGCAAAACAGCATCTGTTTCTTCTGGACATCTAACATAATCCTGTTTTAAAGAAGCAAATTCCCAAACTCTTCACATTTATTGGTTGCACTGCCCCCCTAGTAGACTGTAAGTGAGCAGTCTTATCAAAAGTACACTGGAGTAACAAAGAGCAGAATATGGTCCTTTTGAAAATGTTTGCTCTCTTTCTAATGTTCTAAGTTAACCAATGGCCACTTTATAGTTTTAGTTTTGATTAAAGCAATAACATAAATTAGGTTTGTACAGTGTTGAACTATGTGAAGTATCTAAGAGGAGGTTTCCTTGTGAGGCTTCTCTCTTATTTCTCTATTGAGCCTTGAATCCCATTCAGACAAGCAGAGACTCCTAGGGAATTTGAAGAGGATGCAGTGCAGAAAGAAGTAGTGTCTCTGCCACTCCACCTCACTACATGTCAAAAATAAGTCCTTACACACCCTGCATTTCTTCAACTGAATATATTGACTCGAAAAAGTATGACATCATACTGTGTTTGTGAAAACATAGATATTGCAGGATGTATGCAGAATCCTGCACCTGTTTTTCACCCTGCCAGATAATCCTGTTCAGACACTGGCCAAATAAAGGCCACTACAAACATGAATCTACTGCTAATAAAGGCAACCTTATTGGCAGCTACTTCAAAAAAGGACCCCAAAACCATGTTCTGATATAATTTAACTACAGCATCCAAAGATAAAGAATTGAAAATATTTATCCAAGGAAAGATAAAAATAGAAGCATAAGGACCTAAAAAGTAATAAATGGTGTTAATTGGACTACTGAGCATGTCTTGATCAATGGGTTGAAGAGCCCTGCCTCTATAATTGATTTGTCTTTACAGCTGCCTGCTTCTTTTAGTATGAGTAGTGCAGCTTCCCTGCAATGGTGTTAGCCTAAGCACAGCAACACAGCATGGCAGACAGAATCTGTGCATAAAGTCTCATACCAATTCACTAAGCTTCAAGGAACAGCATCAAGCAGAGAAGCAATAGTAATCTAATGTGTGAATGTGAAGCATACTGTACTGACTGCTCCTAAGACCACAGGAGGAGCCTGGTGTGAAACTTACCCAGGTGCCCAAGGATTCTTTCTCCTGAATGCCATGCTGACTTAAGATGTTAAAGCCTAGGTGGCTGAAGGATTTATTATGGCATGCAAGAAGAAGAGTATTTGGGGACTGTGTGAAAATCATTGTTGGATATACAGAAGAAGAACCTAAGGATCTGAAAAGGAATGATCAAGATGGACTGAAGAGGAACAAGTGCGGGGAAAATAGGGGGGAAATGGGATCAGGGGCTGGATGAGCAAAACCAGGTAACTGAGCCTGCACTTGATTGCCGTGGCTTATCCTGTACTCCTATTACAACCTATTTCTATTTATCTTAGGTGTGTGTGTGCTCTCTATTCCGAGATGGTATGTGAGGACTTTAAGTTGTATCAGGTGGCACACAGTAATGCAAAACCTTTTGGTACTAACATCCTTCTGTGCATCTAGCCAATTCATCATTCACAGCAGAGTAATACTGCCAAGATCTTTCTTTTTTCATACCAGGACAGTAAAAGCAGAAGTTTGTGCTCATTATAGACCTAGAGCAAACATGTCAATTGCTCTTGCATTCAGTATCTACCAAAAAAAAGTAATGATAGCTAAATAAGCAGACCGATATTATCTGACAAGGGCATGGTGGTTTGGTTGGATGACTCATTGTGCCATCACTGTCTGAAGATTCCTTTGCACTAAAATTAGACCATGCGGTTCATGATCTAGCCTGGGAGTAAAGATTAGAATCCACTCATACAAACTTTTTAATCCATCTTGTTTGTGTGCATCATCAGAGTCTTTGTTAGAGAGCTGTTGTTTGCAGATGGTTGCACTTGCAGAGCAGAAAGAGCAAGACCTGAAGATAATGACATCTAATTTCCCAGCCACTTCTGTAAACCTCAATTTAGCATTTCAGCAGAACATATTTGTACCAACTGAAGCTAAATAAACAATATTCCCAGATTAACAGCATAAAAATAAGTGCTGTGGCTCTGTTTACTTTTTTTGAGTGAAAGTGGCTGATGATGATGCCTAATTTCTGTGTCTAAAGCACCATCTTTGCTGTTCTTCCTAATTTCAGTCTCTGTAAATACTGACCTGTACATCAGACTTTATTTGGCACATGCACTTCCATTCTCTTAAGTGATGTGGGGACAGACACTTGTTATTGACAACAAGAAAATACTAAGAAATTTCCATATGATGCATCTTCAATCACTCCTGAGTAGACTATAAGAAAGACAGAATATTTGACAACACTTTAATGAAGCTTACTGGAAGAAGATCCATGTAGGGATGAACATAAGTGGGCTCATAACTCTGGACTTAACCACTCAAATGTAGGCTCTTTGTATACCTTTATTTCTACTGCATGAGTTCTGAAATTGTGTAGTCATCCTCTACTGAAATCCTGAAAACATAGACTAAAGTTATAGATGTTTATAATGAGCTAAGGCGCAAAAAGCATTTTATGTTAGGCAAATAACTTGTTTTAAAAACACTTTAGCAGTAAGTTGTGTAATATTGATAGGCAACATTAGGAGCATCTAGTTGCCAATAGAACTGCATTCATCACAAATGACTAAATATAGTAAGTAAAGGTCTCTGAAAATAATTATTAGTGCAGCAAACCAAAGCACCAACTAAGTTTAAGACAACAGTTACAGTAATTTACAGTTTCTAAATTGTTTCACTGACCTCAGTTGAGCTGCTTGATATTTACCAGTCTGAGTAAATCATAAATGCAAACATTTTCTAAAGTGCCTTGGGATTGTGGCTGTGCTAACTTATGACTATTATATTTCCTTCACGATTATTTTCAGAGCTGTTTCTGGGATTACAGTGAAGTGAAGCAAGCACCCTGGAAAACAGATTCATATAGGCTTTATGGTCTACTTATGAATGAGCTTATGAAATGATTAATCTACAGTCTTTGATCATATTGATAGCTGGTTTTAATGTTTTTACATGTGTGCTCATTAAATACCTGAACCTAATTCAAATTTACTGGGTTTTAAATTATATTAATAATTACTGATTTCTTTTAATATAACTCTGAAACTAATACACATTATGGCAATACAGACAAAGAAAATAACCTTCCTTTTTGAAGCAGCTTTGGTTTACATGCCATCTTCATGTTGGCTTAGTTGCTGTTTTCATGTACTAATCCCAACGTTTTGTAAAAGAGAGGTAAACCTAACCAGAACTGCACACTCATGTTTTTAAGAAATGGTTTAAAATGGCTTCTTTTTTTTTTTTTTCTTTTAATCTGCTACATACTGCAGCGGTCAATTTTTCAGCTATAATTCATTTTCTGCCGGAGTGTTATTCATATTTGTGCATTCCAGCATTTGCTCTGTAAATATGTATATTACACTAGTCTGTAGGAAGTCGGCAGAGGCAAGCCAGCTGAGAATTAGGATCAACATGCTATTTCTGGTCAATTTGTTCTGGCAGCAAAATATTTGATAAACATAAAGTTGCATTGTAATTTCATTTGTGTTTTTCCTCCCTGTATATTCTCTATTCCAGGCCACAGCCTGAGATGTTTTTTCAGCTACTCAATTTTACTTAGATTGATATCTTAATTTGAGGAATAAAAATAAGCATCAGGGTAATGGAAACCCGATCCTTTTATGCAGAGTTAGCCAAAACAGATTATTCCAATATTTCTAAATAACTGTCTATTAAAGCAGGATTTTCTAAAGAATGATTAAACAACACAGTTTTTCCTGGAAAAGAGTTCAAAGAATACCAGTATTAACACTGCTAATTTCACACAATATTGATTGTATAACACATTTGTGGTCAAGGTATCTTACAAAAAAGTAATTCTGAAGTGTGACTTTCCTGATGAAACAGACTTTGGCCATTGGAATTCCGCTTGAGATTTGCTGTGAGATTGTTGGCAGATCTTCAGCTCAAGCACATTGTTCGAATTTCTCATTCTGATGGTTGATTTTGTTGCTGTGCAAGTGAATATGATAATCAGCCAAGAATGCAAACAGGCCAACATTGTTTTTCCAAGATATTATAGGACTATTTTTTAAGAGATAAAAATATTATAAACTGTGATTGAGCACTGACCATATTAGCTAACTGATAAACATTCTTAGATTAGTTTCATGTATTTCAGAAAGCTTTTGACTATTGCTGAATAACTGTTCTTTGTGTAAAAATTACAGGTGGATCATCTCCAAAAGAACACTGACATCTCCAGAAGGACACTCAAGTTTTATACTGATAATCACAGTGTGCAACTTTTATTTCAGATATTTTTCCTTAAACCACTTCATGTTCTGATGTCAAAACCTACCTCTTTCTTTATTAAGATTTGAAAATATCATGCATATATTTTGTGATATTCAGGTCTATCCTAGCTCTTTCGTCTTTTCTTTTGTCAGTTTCAAACAAAAAGGAATACCATACTATTAAGAAGTCAATAAATCTGGAATCAAAGCTGCCACTGAGAATCATTGCTAAAGCTGGATCTTCTGATAGTTAATTTAATTCAGTAATTTACTTTCAACAAGTCAGCTGCCCAAAGCAATTATAATAATTGCTGCAAACAAAGGTGGAATACAAAACCTTGTATTTTCTAAATATTCTTTTTAGTTTAAATCATTTTCTATTCTCCTTTTGCAGTAACCCTCTGCCATTCCTTCTATTCTCAGAAGAATTGTTAGGAATACTAAAAGAGATGTTTGAAATTTTTCAAATATGCTGAAATTGGTTGGCTTGTTATATTTTATGTCAAGTGAGCTCATTCAGAAGTCTAATGTACACACCTCTAGTTACACCTGTGATACAGACACTGAGATAAATTCCACCTGCAGACAACAGATACGGAATTATGCATGAAAACAGGTGTTCTTCTTGTCCAATTATGTTTCAGACTTCTTAATCTTACTATTTAGTAATAAGAGCACTAAGTTTGCATCTACGCCATACAGTATTTTGTAGAGTATCCTATACAGCATTTGGTAGTGGTTATATTGCATACACTTAAAATATTGTTACCATATGCAATACTGTGCCAAACCAACACTAGCAAGACAAAAGATATGAATTTATTTGATAATTTGGTCTCTAAATATGTTTTTGCTTTACTTCTGAGGACATCAGTGGGTTTTGGCACCAGAGAGTCATTAAGAAATCATCCTAACACAGGTAAGTTGAATTATCTTATGGAGAGTCTAAACACTCTCCTTTCACTATGAAGGAAGACCAGATAACTATTTCGGACAAGACATCTACAATTGAATTTATCCACTGTAACACAGGTATCAGAAAGCTAGGCAACTAAACTCTCATTAGGGTCACTTTTGAAGCTACAATTCAGTTTTATTTTTTAACAACTAATAAAATTTCACATCCTCTTCACTAGCAAAATAGGGCTTTTCAGAAAGTCCAGGAAACAAACGATATAGAGGAAACTAAACAGTACAAAAAGAAGGTAAAAATCACACTCAAGATACTGAAAAAAAATTATTATTCATCAAAGGCAAAACAGTTTAGAGGTTTTTCAGCTCTTGATATGAGATCAAAACACAGCAGGAAAGAGAATTGAAAAAGAAAAACATCTACAGAGATGGGAACTACCCAAAATGAGTATTTTTCCAAGATTGTTCTAAGATAAAATAGTCATATAGCAAAGCTTATTTGATCAAGGATCTGATGCTGTGAGTGCAAAAGTATCCAATATGGAAGAATAAAAGACACTTGCTGAAGAGTACTATATGACAGAACTCAAATGACAGTCTGCAAAAACGAGACATGGAGATGCCTTTAAAAAAAAAAAGGCAAAGCTGCAAAGAATTATGCTTCACAGCAGGAGTCTGCAGGCATAAGTAGAAGGAGTGACAATATCAATCCTAGTTAAGCAGAACTCTTTGGAGGAGTAATGGGTAACATTGCCTTGCATGACTGTATCCTTACAAAACCAAATAGGACAGATACTAATTTCAAGTTGGATATGAGTGTACAAGCTAATGTGCTTCCAGAAGCAATGGTAATAGCATTGCTTTAAGAAAAACATATTTGGCAGAAAATAAATCGTTGAAGCTCTAGATTTACTGTGGTAAGAACAAAATTATCCCCACTAAACCAGAATATGATCTGAATTGGATATTACACATTTCACCTCATTTCACCTAAAAATTCTGAGTTAATATTCTGATACAGGGAAGAAGGCTGTAGCTTTTACATCATAGGCATAAAAAAGGTTACATCTATATATGGAATTTGCACTGGAGCTAGAAGTAAGTATACCCTTCTTGGGTTTAAAATGATCTTGAAAAGAAACTGCTATGTGAAAGAATACAGGGCAATGATAATTGCCGTAGAGACAGGGAACTGCACAGATTATGCCAAAGAGTAGGTATACCAAAATTATGTCTCATGCCATGACCCTGGGAAAGTATCCTGCACCTTAATTCAAAGGTGGTAAGACCTTAGTAAGTCCATTACTATAGTGTACAGAGGACAAATGGATAAAACTGTGATAATTTGTATATTGTTGATCAGTACACAGGTCAGTATAGCAAAAAAAATAAAAGAAGATTCCTGCACAGATAAAAAAAAATTAAAAAAAAAAAACAAAACCAAAACCACAGAATAACTGTGTAAAAGAAAACTGTATAATTATATCTGCAAGGGTGAAAATTCTACAGGGTAAAGAATTACTCTATGACTGAGGAATCAAGAGCTTATCTTTAAAAATACATGACACACATTTGTGCATGTGAAATGTCTGTTGTGGCAGACACCAAGAATGGTCATTTGGTCTGTATGTCTGACATAATTGCTATGATTCAGTTCAGCTAATTTTTGCAGTCAGATTTGGTCCAGAAAGCCTTCAGTATGTGCTTTATGATCTCTTGAATAGTTCTTTCATCTTCATTTATTGCAATGTCTACAGGCTTGATTCAGCTGCCTTAGCATGGGCATCTGGTACCATCTGATATATACTAGGACATTGAATAAAGTTTTACAGAGCAATGTTACAGGACTTACTGGACAGTTATGCCTTCTGGAGAGGTAGCTGCAGGTAAGGCAGCACCCAAAGGCTCTTAAATGTTACTAGGTAGTCATCTAGCGTGTACGCAACTGAAGCAAGGCCTGAATCTCCATTATCTGTAAAAGGACTTTTAAACTTAGCTCATGTTTAAGCTTCTACTTGTAGATACCTACATTAATATGCTTTAATCTGAAGGTGAATTCCACTTGAGCTGTCTGCAACGCAGTTGTCTAGATCTCTGCTAGGTATGTAGGCTTCCATTGGAACGAATGGAAATATAGTCAACACACAGAGTTGGATTCGTTTGGCTGAGAAAATATCTGGTACCTTTTCAGATGTCCCACTGTATCTAAGATGATTGCACAGACCTGGAAGATGTGCCATAGAATAAACATGAGACCCACATCTTTCTGGAACATGAGCTGAAAGCTGAATATGATATTCCACAGTGCCAAAACCAGCACAAGGTGGCTGTGCTCAGGCAGCTGAAAATTGACATTTATAAATTTAATAGAAATTAGTCATTCAGATTTCTCAAGAGAAGGGTATAAAAATTCAGACTTAGGCTACATAGAGGTTTATCTGATTTGAAAGTCCTGTCTTATTTAACAGAATTAACTGTAATATCCAAAGCTGCTTCTGAGGATAAAACCCCAATGAAAATATTTAGAATTACTTTCTGATATTGGAAAAACATTTCCATCATCTATTATCAATTTGCAGAGGATCTCTCAGTGGTAGATGAGATGTAATTTGAAGGCACTACAGAAAAGCTGTTACAAGGGATGTGTGTGACTAGTTAGAAACTGAGAAATCTAAGGAAAGGTCAGAAACACTCTGAACTAAAACAACATGAGCAGAGACATAAACAAAATGTCATTCTAAACTAAAGCCAATTCAAAGAAGCACATCAATGTTCCTGACACACACACACACACACAAACACAAAACAAGATCCTTCATTTCCCAAAAATCAAAGTTGAACATACCACTGTCTAACAGACACATATTTTTCTACCATACCAAAATGGTCTTTCACTTGGCTTTAGCGTTCAGTCAAAATGTTTTATTGTTAATTGTTATTGCTATATTTCATTGTGACATTTTCATTTGAAGAGGCTCTTGAATTCAGGTATTAAATTATGTATATATCTGTAAGACCTAGAAGCAGCAGTTGATATGCTGTGGTGCAGACGGACCTCAGCAAGCTGGAGGAGCAGCTTGACAAATGTCTCATGAAATTCAACAAAAGCAATAAAGTCGTCTGCTTGGAATTGAATAAAGCATGCAACAGTACTGTGTGAGGACTGACTGGCTGGAAGGATAGCTCTGCAGAAAAGAACCTGAGGGATAGGTGGAACTTAAGTCAGCAGGCACCCTTGTGGTGAAGAAGGCTAATTTTACACTGGACTGCTGCATTATTAAGGATATGGTCAGCAAATCAAAGGAGGTGTTTATTCCATCTTCCCAGAACTTGTGTACTTGCTTCTAGAATATCATGTCTGGTTTGAGGCACTACTGGGAATGATAGCTATCCAAAAGCTAGTGAGAGTCTATAGGAGGAATGCTAAAATGTTTAGGAGGTTGAGCATAGGACATATATGATGAGATCCTGATGGAGCCGGATTTATTTAGTCTAGAGACAAAAGGGAGATGAAGGGATCTAACTGCAACCTTCCACTGCCTGAAGAGGGTGATAGAGAAGATGTAGCCAGACTCCATTATAGAGAAGAAGCCAAATGTGCAGTGGCAGGATAAGAAACAATGATTGCAAGTTACAGGGAAGAAAATACACGGAAAAGACTTCATCCTGATAGTGTGAAAGCCCTGGAAGGGGATGCCTAGAAAGGCTGTGTAGTCTTTATGCTTGGAAATATTCAGAACTCAACTGGACAACCTGGTTTAATTTTGAAGTTACCCTTGCTTTGAGCTGTAGAAGATTGAACTAGATGTTCTCCAAAAGTCACTTTCAGCCTAAATTATTATATGACTGTGACTATTTATTGTCATCTTTTTTCCTATGGTGAGTTCCTAGCTAATAGATCTTAATAGTCCAACTTCCACTGACAACTTAGATGTCACTCTGTCCTAAAGCAATGTTGGATTTTTCCGTGCTCCATATTTGTTTACTTCTCCTTGCTACCAGTTTTATTATCCTCTTTGGAATTATTTTGTAGCATGTAGTTGAATGCCAATGTGAGGCAAGAAAACTCAGAACAACCCTTCAATTTCATTTACATAATACACTCAGGTTAATAAAATTAAATAAGGGGTGTGGGGGGCAGAAGGGAAGAACAGGAAAAAAAGCTTAGTTGAATCTGTGGCATGGAGGCTTAGGTACTCTTCTGGGTGTTAGAAACATTTATCCAAAATTTTAAAGACTCATAAGAAATGGGAGTGTAGCTCTTGGATATTCATATCCCCTTTTCTGTACTCTGCCACACAAATCATAAATTCATTGCTGCATAATACCTCTGCTTCAACAGGAAAAGCCTCCCTTCACCTTTAATTCCACCTGCACTTTCCCACATCTGTCACAGACAAATTCTTAGTGCTCAGGGCAGCCTTTTGGAACAAGTGGTTTGAATTTCTCCAGGTTGAAGAATCAATTAAACACAGGTTCTTCCACTTCTGTGTGACTAATACACCAGTTGACGAAGATAGGAAGCAGAATAACTGATCTTTTAAAAGACTGCTTGTTAAAGGAGCTTAGCATGTTAAGAAAATGCAGAGCTCAGATCCTACAAAAATATGCAGGTTTTGACTGCAGTTAATCTTAAGCATTCAAGACGTTTAGCTTCACAGAGATGTACTACTACAGGCAAGGGGAGACTAGGAAGCCAAGCAGAGACATGGAATTTAGGGTTAAACTAGAATCAGGCAGCAGCTGGCTGTTATTTTTGGATATAAGCACCTCAGTTCCATTTCAGTCCTATACTTTTTAAAGTATCTAGTTAAAAAGTGACATCTTCCACACCAGAAATGATGTATAAAAAGCACATCTTTTTTTGCCAGAAATATTTTGTGACTCCTAAGAAAATGTAATGTGCTTTATAATAGCATGCCTATCCCTGCCTTTTAATGGACTATGAAAAGAATAACTTGTCTGTCTACTGTGTACTCTGAACAAGTTACAGAAGATCTATGGGAATGAAGAGACTTTTGATTATTCTTCTCTGCATGTTTCCAGTTGGAGTCACTGCTAATGTGACATCATTGCTGTTTGTGTCCACTGTTTCTTGAACCATTTGCTGAGCTCACTTTTCCTCTTGGTACACCACTTGTCTTGCATAAAACTTGTATTTTATTTGCCACACAGCCCTCTTGTTTTGCAGTGCTGACTTAAGCTGTAAAGATAGAATTCACCTAAACTAATATCAGGGACATAACTGAGTTGGGATTTTTATTGTTGTGGGCTTCCTCAGTAGCTGATGGAAAGGCTGTTTCAGTGAAATGCTCAACACTAAAATCAGGTGGACGGAATCTTGGCCAAATCTTTTGAAATTATGTCAGGATCAACTTTATACCATCCAATGTGTTGTACATCTTTACAGTGTCACTTGCATTCTGTTCTGCTCAGTAATCAGATACAAATAGTCAGAAGATTTGCTTCATGTGGCACTAGAGTGACCATCATTATGTGACACATGTATCCTCCAAAAGCAAAGACTGATTCCAAATGGCTTTTGCAAATACTCTGCAAGGTAGTCTTCCCTACAGATGGCTAATTAATTTGATTCCACTAAATGCAGAAAGAGCAAGTAAACCAGACTGATAATAAATATTAAACAGGAATAAATACAGGTTATTTTTTAGTAGCAGAATGAGAAGTATTATCTCTATGCAGAAGCACTATTCAAATTGCTGTTTTCTTCTTCCTGTTTGCGCTGGAAATGAACCACTGAAACTGCACCTTTTTTTTTTACCTACTTGTGTGACAAAGCATGATGTCTGAGAGAAAAAAGGACAGGCAAATGCAAGGGCCAGAGTGTCTTAATCTTTTGTGGTTACATACATGGCCTATTTTCAAGTTTTGATAAATTCCCAGAATTTTCTCAGATCTCTTCAAATTTTTTGTCATTCTTTTGTAGTCTACAAGTTATTCCCTCATGTGAGGGTGCCTCTGTTAACCCTGCAATCCATTTTCATTCTGTGAGCCTTGTCTTGCCCTTCCAATGCTTTAGCAAGGTAACTTGCTCTCAATTATTAATCTGAGAAATACTTTTCTTGCTAACAGTATGAAGTCCTACTGTGATTTGTGTGATGTGTGTCTCTCCAGTGCACAGACCAGCAATGATCTGTTGTATGGGACACCTTTTTTTTTTCCCTTTTTTTTTTATTTTTATTTTTTAAATTATACAGCTTTTCAGATAGATACATGTCTAGTCTTCGAAGAATGTCATTCAGGTAGAAACAGTCAGCAGATCCTTGATTTTTCACAGGGCTAAAAGTCCCTTCATCTAGCCCCACTGAACACAGAAGCACAAACAAGAAGCCCGCAATTATTTGGTCTCTCTGTAAAATCAGTGGAGAGCATAGCTCACAGACATGTACTATAGCTGACATAAGCTCTTTTAGTGACAGTGGTTAGCAGAGGAATACAATCTGCTTCACAGATTAGCAGGTTCATTTCTTTTTCTGCAGGTCTTTTCTCAGGACTTTGGGACTGAGGAAGAATTCAGAGGAGTTTTCTGAGCTCATATTTTCTTTTCCACTGCAGGATTTCATAAGCAGCTCTGCCAACTAGTAAAACTAACTTTCATCATCAGGGGACAAGAACAACATACAGTCATACAGGTGAGACTACACTAGGTCTATAACATAGTCTCTCGATGGATTTATCTTTGTCCCTTCTCTCACAGAGAGATGCAAAGTTATTTTTCTGAGAAAAGAGCTAAACTTTTTCTGCATATATACCTCTAAAATTCCCTTTTCTTCCCGTGTGGAAAAGGACTAACTAAACAAGTATAACATTACTTGTTCTTTGTTTTTTCGAATCAACAGTTCCTCAATGATTGCTCTAGATTCAGAAATGAAGAGGCTAGCACTCAGAGGAAGCAATTATTTTACTTCACGTATTTACAAAATTCTATCCCATCCAATCTATTCTTGACTTGTAGGTCTGCAAGGACTTAAAACTGGCTATCTATAAATCAATCTGACATTTTAAGACATTCTTTCCTGTCAGTTTTGATCAGTTTATTATATTATTGTCAATGTTACATTCTATATCAATCTGAAATGCAAACAGATGAAGAAATGAAAACTTTAAGAGGTTTTAATAGGGTTACTTCTTCTCAGACAGAAACCTGTAATATACAGAATTACAAAAATAAACAAACAGATGGCAGAACAGCTTTTTGGATGTGATTGTTATACTTTCCCTTTGTTGCAATCCATCTCCCAGAGTAAACTGTGACAAAAAGCAATTAACTAATTTCACATAAACCCACCATCATATTATCTTTAATGAGGTTCAAACAATATTTAAGAAAGAAGGATCATTAGGGAATGATTTGGCTTATTTTTTGCATTTATAACACGTTATTCCCAGGCTGTGATAACATTCCCATACTTCTGCTGTTGCGTCTTGAAGCTACATTTGCTGTACTAGCCATCACATGCAGTGTCATGCAGCAACGAGTGAACTGCATAAAGCCAAATCAAATCATTCCACTGTGAATGATCCAAAACATTTGTGACTGGTAACTGTACCTCTTATCTCGGCACCTTGCTGGTAAACTTCTCCAGTCTTCTGTTTTGTACTGGTAGCCATACATGTAAAACTACCAGGAGATATTTTTGAAACACCGCAGTGAACAGTGTGTTACTGACTCTCAGTTCAAGCCATCTTTCACATCATACCCTAAAAGCACTGTTTCCCATCTGCCTTACTGCCTACAGGAGATCAGCTTCCAAATTGAAATTCAGCTGGCTGAAACTAAATTTGAACAAGACAGAAATGAGGTTAGAAGGAAAAGGGTAACATTTTAAAGAACTAGCCAAAGCCATGACAACATCCTCAAATGAGGGGTCTGGTTTCTGACTGTCAAGAGACTTCACAGCCTCAGGGTTAGCTGACATCCTCCCAGTTATGAAATTTGTCAGAAATAAATTCTCCCATCCACAACGAGCCAGCAGGCTGCTCCTATGAACATCCTCTCAGATGCTGACTTGGCAATAGCATTGTACATATTCATGGCTTCCAGGCTCCACAGTTATAGTATTCTGTGCTGGCCGTGCCAAAAATAGCCTTCAATGGGCAGCTGATCAAAAATCATCACTGTGCTTGCTAAGCAAAATAAGTCAATTTTGGTACATCTTCCCAGTGCTGCGAACACTACGCTGGCTCTTGAGTGAATGTTAAATCATAATTCTTGTTCTAATCCTAATCTTCAAAGACCTAGATTAGGTTACTTCAGGGATAATTATTTCTCACTGTGTGAAAAGACCCACACCTCAGGGGTGGTGAAGCTATCAGCTAGGCAGGCAATTATGCTGACAGAAGGAGCTTTGGAGCACACTTCCACACAAGGATGGAAAACGCCATGAAGCTTACCCATCTTCAATGCAAACTATAAAATTCATGCCTTCAGAATAAAATTGAATATTGTGAGCAAACATCACCACCTCTGCCACCACCCCCTACATACACCCTGTTCCAGGAAAGACTGAAGTGTAGCTACAAGTGTATAATATTACAGTTAATTTAAGGTAGTATCTTTTTGTAAAATATTATGCAGTAATTAGCTTTATATGGAATTTATATGGAATTCAAGTTCAGTACCTTGATGATCCGATACCTTGCTGGAAAACATGGTATAAACAGAGTAGATGATCTACGTAAAGATTTTCATCTCAGTGCGAAAAGCACTGTGTCCCATTGCAATTGTTTTAATGATTCAGCTTCTCAAACAGCATGTTTTGCATTTCTTGAAGTAAACAACCACTTAAATAATCCTTGATTTGTTTTTCCCATAGGTATGTTATATTTCATCCCACAGCCACTCAATAAAAGAACATAGATGTATTTTCTGGACTTAATTCAATAAATAAACCTAAATCAGTTTGTTTTCTTTGCTTTTCATGTTCACTTAACAGGCTAGTAAATTACTGAACCCACTTGGACATCATATGGCACTTTCAGGCATACAACTGCAGATGTAGGCAGGGCAAGCATCTGTATTACAATAATTAGCATTGAATTGGTACATCCCTACAGTCATGCTAAGACTGCATGCCTAGCATTATTTTTCTCTTTTAGTGGCAACCTCTGTTCGTGAAGTGAAGCAAACCTTTACATTTTAAACCACAGAAGTAGTGAGAACACAGTCAGCAAACTGTGTGGTGCAGACCAGTATGACAGCTGGAAACAAGTTTGAAAATAGACAGATCTTCAGTTGGTGCAAATTGGCATACTTAAAGTCATTACCTCAGCTGTAACTATCAAGCAAATATGAATACTTTAAGCTTTAACAGAAAGGAAATAATTTGGGGCAAAGAGAAACATACATAAGCCTGAATCTGGCTGCACTTTACCTACCAAACCCCCTCTTTCTGCCTGAAGTTCAATTTGTCATCTAGCCTGCTGACTTCTCACAGACTTACAGTTGTATTCAAAGTTTTGAAAGATTTCAGATGTACAAGACAGAAAGAATAAAGAAAAAATAAACCAGTTTTTCACAGTCTTCAGAAAATCCTCTGTGCTGTGGACATCGTATGTATCAACAACCGGGTGGATTCCAGAAGCGTGAGAGATTTGACTGCTTTCTTACACAAGTAAAAATATTAAGTCCTTGTCAAGGCTGAGATTTTTAAAGTGTATGAGAAAACGAAGGACCAAGGAAAAGAAAGGATTATGCTTTGTTTATTGAGGGATGCTAGTGACTATTAACAAAAAGTCCCCTAGAGGATATTGCAGACTAATAAATGAGAACTGAATTTTAAATTAATAGCAGTTCCAGTTACTACAGGAAATAATTCATAGATTCTAAAGAGATGTTTTTCTCTATTCTTTCTGTGGCTCCTCTGAATCATTTTTTTTTTCACCCATCGCCAGGCTGCCTTCGTTTTAAAGTACAAGAATGTGATACTCTCTGAACACTATACATTTTTTACATTAAAGACACAGATGAAAATTTCCCCATGGTATATCAAAGAATTTTAGGAGGCAGTAGTTGTTGTCATTGTCCACAGAGACTGCCAATCGCCCTGGCATGAAATTACAATTAATGATGTATCACTGGCTTACATAAAGAATGTCAAACATATGGACCATTGCTGCAGCCAAAAGATACGAGCAGCTTGCTGGAAGTATCACATAACACGCTAAATTTTTCTGATGCATCAGAATGGCTTTACTAGTAAGGAAAAATATTAAATTGCAAACACATTTTTTTTGCTTTAGGGCACTCAATACTGAACTGTAGAGCAGTTGTGAATGTTCCTGGGTTTAGAGATGAAGATGAGTAATATTTTTCATCAGTCTTTCTATCTGTCCATATATGAGCACATTTCTTAGATAGCTATGTTTTCTCAATAGGATATTTCAAACTAGTATCATTATTAAGACATGAGTGTTCATCCACACAAGGCAAGCTTACAAGCATAGAGGCTGAGTTTTAATCACTCTTAATGGAAGAAATGATCTAGGTGGTAGAAAAATTGATATTAGAAGAAGCATTTTAAAAGTACATACTTTCTCTAAACAAAGTAAGCAGAATCTTACTAGTATGCATGTTAAACTAATTTCATTTTACACTTTGAAAGGACATGGGAAAAATTCTATTGTAAAGTCATCCCACAGTACGTGCATGTGTGCTTTATAGTCTATAAATAACTGATTTTCAAGTGGAATGTTCCCTTTCCAGATAATTGAAACACGTAAGAGTCACAGAGTAACCTACTTTATAAGCAGTGGTCGGAATAATATTTGCAATGACACTACTACTAATAAAACCACAGCCTATTTACATCAGATCACAGAGAAACTAAAGCATGTCTTTGAAAAGGATGACCTGCCTCACAGGAAAGCATCCGCATCAGCTTCTGGCTCAAATCTCATGGCACAGTGTATAAGAAGAAGGAAACCACCCCTTGGCTTTTCCAGCCTCTGAATCAGATAGCAAGACAGTAAATTTGGAATTTTGTTGATAAATTGCTTGAGGTAGGAAGGGATCATGATTTCTCCGTTCTTTTTCTAATCAATCGTATGGGCAAGGTAAGCAGCAACATACTGTCTGTTAATCATAGCTACACAATTTAAAGAAAATCTGAAACAATTAATTTAATGGTAGACCAGATTTAACTATCAACAGAAAATAAGTCTGAAGCACAACCATAATTTCACAGATCAACTATGGCAAGTCCCCAGTCTTAAAATCCAGTATCACCAGTTCTGTCAGTCCTAATGAAACCTTTTTGAGAGCCAAGAGAGAAAATGAAATGCAAAGGTGCTAATTTTCTCTCTAAATTGATTGAACGGTTTCCCCTGTCAAAGAGATTTATGTTATGAAGGCACACTTCATTTCATTCACAATCTTCTTGTTGTAGTTGACTTATGGCCAAATTCAAATGGAAGTTTAGTGAACCTAGATAAGTTTAATAACAGTCTATGCCAATTGGTAATTTTAAGTGTGTTCAACATGACAGCATTACCTCAATGTTCCTACACACTCTTAGCTTTACAGCAATTTATAGATACATCATGTGACTCTATTTAAGTAAAAGCTAATCATCCTCATCTCACTTTAAAGTCAGAGGTTAGAAAGAGGAAGCTTCAGAAGATGATTCATATTTTGCTGCTCAGGATGATGTGAACTGTTCCCTGTATATATCTTTCTCTACATTTTCTGCAGAACAAGATTTTAGACATCTAAAATTAGATACAATGAACCTTCACTTGTGCACCACTGCAGAGCTGAGTTGAGTAGACTTGAATCTAAGCTCAGTATAATCACATTCTTATTGACTTCACTACAGCTATATAGCAAAATAGGCTCAGGTGCACAGGTGAAGTATCACAGGTAGATATACTGCACATATCCTGTGCTAAGGTGCTGTATCAAAGCAAGCAACAAATAGCTAATAGGAAGACAAAGCATGAAAGCAAGAAAACAAGCAAGCAAGGAAGTGTGATACCAAACGCAAACCAAACATTTCCCCAGGCTAAAAAAATACCTTCTTTTTCAGTTACAGATCCCTTCTTTGTTTGAGGTGTTATTTAGCAGTCCCATTTCTCCTAAAATTACAAGATTTCTTCCTGTTCTACATCCAGTGCAATCAAGTCACCTTTTATAGAAAGCAAGTATCACCTGGTTTCTTCTCCTCACTCTAGCAATAAAGAAGAGCTCCAATACTGACAGATTTGTCTGAGGACAACAGAAGGAATCATCAGCTGTCCTAGAGGCAGGAACAATAGGCACCTTCCAACTCTGCAGTGGTTTGAAAGATATTTCTATCAGCAGGGAGATTTTCAGCATAAATTAAGAATATTATTGCAAACTTAGAAAAAAGATACCTCTTCTGAGCTGTGTTCTCTCTATTGTGTTTCTTTAAAAATACCATTACTTTTGTTCCTACAAGGCCTGTAGAAAACAATCGTGTTATAGCTCAACAATAATATGAGATTTTCAGTGATCTAGAAAGAAGACTGTATTTGCAATGGTACCTCTAGATTATTAAGTGTCAGAAAGCCATAGGTAAGATTGAGCTCATAGGAATGTCTGCATGCAAAATAAATTTACAAGATGCCTCTGTAATGTTGATAAGTAGTATATGCATTTGCACTAGCGCAGTGTTTGGTAATAAGGAAAGATATGTCTCCATTAACTCAGGTTCCACTGTGGACTCATATTAGCATACTGTCTGTGGGATCACAGTAAACAAGTCAGGTTAAGTTTTGCTTTCAGTAGGGAGGGTCAGGATGCATGGGTTTGCAAGAGAGGCAAGGAGAGCAATGCCTGTAAACAGCAAAGTCCCTCGGAATGTGTAGTCCTTTAGCATGTAAAAAGTCCCACTTAATTTAGTAGGAATTAAGCCCATGCTTCAGTTATTTTGGCCAAAGGATCTGGACAAACTTACAAAAATTTGCTTATCCCCATCAATTCTGTAAATCTAATCCTCTTCTCTGTATTTATTATTGTAATCTCTGGCATTTTTTCTAATCTAGTCCCTGACCCAAAGACACATATTTTAATACTATTTGCTTATAAAACAACGTGGTGTTTTAGACGAAAATTCAATGTTAACTGAAGATCATAGAACTTAGCAACTATATAAAGGACTGCATAGTAGCTAACTTGCAGGGCTATGAATCAAAGTCTGTTATGTTAAAAGAACAAGAAAATGACACTTTCTGAAGTCCATGAAGTGTGAAACTTTGTGCATGTTTATATTCTTCCTTACAGTGAACTTTGCAGCCACCCTTGTAACTGTTTCCTATCTGTTTAGGGAGTCATCAAAAGATCCGTCAATGTCAACTCAAAAAAGTTAATGACAAGGATAACAGAAAACTTCTCATTCCGATTCAATCAAAAAGCAATCTCTTCATATGGAAATTATATATATTCACATTTAATAGTAAGCATAAAGAAGCTCAGCTCAATACTAAAACATGGTCTGATTTTAGAAAAAAAAGAATGACATGTGCATACTTTTTAAATACATAGCTTGTATCTAGGAACCTTATCTATGGGAGACAGTCTTTTTACCTAACCAGAAAATTATTAATCTAATTCCAGGTTAGGTATCTAAGAGAAGTATGCACTGCCAAGAGAAATTTGTCTCACTTAACTTAGACACTTAACTTGAATGTGTGATCATTCTTTCCACTGTCTACAAGGCAGATCTAGGGTGGTCGGTTGAACCCTGACAGCTAATTTTTTAAATGCCCAAGTTGGGAGAGATTAATTTCACCAACTGTGGATAGATAAAGGACTACAGCTAGGACTTTTGAAAATATAAAGAATAAGGCAAAATAGGACTGGGAAGAAGAAGAGAAAAATAAAATATTAGGCTATTTATTTAGGCTACATTCCATATCAGTAATGGTATTCCATAAAATAATGATATTCTGTAATATAGCGAATAGTGGATTCCATACAATTTAGTTGCAAAGGATCTTCATAACCACTCATCTGAAAATGCCACTCATATTTTCCTTATTTTTAAAAGGATTCAAAGATCCCCACTGCATTATATGCAGCTAATGCTCAGTATCAGAAAGTAAATTATCCCAAATGTAAAAAAAAGTTAGATGAATCAAAGCTTGTACCTATACCAAACTTCAACTGAAGCCACTGGGGGTTTGTGTCTGTTAAAAGCACTGCATACCCTTCACATTCTGGAAACAAAATTTCAGTAGACTCCCTTTAATAATACGCCTAATACCCACACTTACCTTGTGGACAGTGTGATCATTAGACAGAGTTCCAATATAGTCTGTTTTTTCTACAGTTATTAAAATGACAAAATGTTTTATTAAAATAGTATTTGCACTCTGGGAGCCAAGTCATAAAACCAACTAGAGACAAATAGAGCTCTAAGACTTTTTATCCAAATATCTTTTGTCTGCTGACTATAGTAAAACCAACATTCATTTTCATTTAAACCCTCAAAGGGTAAATAAAATAAAAAATATAATTCCATATATTTTACTTATATCTGCAGATGATATAATTTACTTTCTTTTGCCGTATACAGAGTGTTGCAAAATCTTTACAAATTTTATATGAAGAGGTAAATCTGACATAGTAAAGCTGATAAGCCTCAAACACCATGTCTGTGTGTTGAAAGATTTTGCAATAATCCTTTACTTTCTATATATAAAATATTCTAAATGCAAAGGTAATGGGGTTGGGTTTTGGGTTTGGGTTTGGTTTTGGTTTTGTTTTTTTTTTTTTTTTTCTC
>JANHGB010042836.1:11117-23757 GCA_026283785.1 Coracopsis vasa | reverse complement strand
TTCTCTCTAGGATTATAGAGAAAGTTCTTGCAAGTTTTTTGGTCACTGAGTTAAAAAAGTACACATTAGGAAATGCGGTACTTTTTATGAGACATAAAAACATGAAATAACCATGTGTTGAGTAAACAAAAGAATTTGGTTCCTTTTCCTCCTTTATCCATACTTTATACTCTAAAGGGTCTGCAGTTATTAAGTCTCTGTGTATTGCTCTCCAGTTGAAATTAATTTCAAGTTGATATAAGAGATCTTTAAACTACTCCTAACAGTTTGATGCCAGTGCTAGCAAGGGATGGCCAGAGGCTGGAGAGGGAATGCAGGTCATTAGGAGAGCACGTGAAGAGCAGCACAAAGGAATTCCAGCCACTCCAGCCAGTAAACCAGCTTCATTGGGATCCAACTTAAATGCCTCTATGCAAACTGAGGTATCATGGAGAATAAACAAGAGGAGTTAGAGATGTGTGCATGCCTGCAGGGCTATGATCTTGGCATCACAAAATGTGATGGCATGACTGCTAAGACTCGAGTATTGAATGGAGGAATACAGATTCTTTAGGAAGGATAGCCAGGGGAGATGAGGAGGGGTTGTAACTCCTCTATCCTGGTTTCTGCTGAGATAGTGTTAATTTTCTTCCCAGTAGCTGGTACAGTGTTATGTTTTGGCTTAAGTCGGAGAATAATGTTGATAACAACCATTTTAGTTGTTGTTAAAAGTAGTGCTTATCCTAAGTCAAGGACTTTTCAGTTTCCCATCCTCTGTCAGTGAGGAGGGACACAAAAAGTAGGGAGGAAGCAGAGACAGGATACCTGACCGGAACTAGCCAGAGGAGTATTCCATACCACAGCACATCATGCCCAGTATATAAACTAGGGGGGAGTTGGCTGGGAGCCCTTGATCACTGGGGATGGGTTGGGCGTTGGTCAGCAGGTGGTGAGCAATTTTATTGTGCATCACTTGGGCTTTCTTGGTTTTATTCCTCTCTCTTCCCTCTTTTTTTCACTATTATTATTATACATTATTTCCTTTAAATGATTAAACTGTTTTTATCTCAACCAATGAGTTTTTTCTTTTTCTTTTTTCAATTCTCTTCCCCATTCCACCGGGACAATAGGGTGGGGTGGGGTGGTGAGTGAGTGGCTGGCATGGTTCTTAGTTGATGGCTGGGGTTAAACCACAACACCCTCTACGTCAATTGTTATTTGTTCTTCCAGTGAAGTATAGACTACAGATGGTAGCAAACAGGAAGAATTAATTAAACATTGTACTTTATATTTCTCACTTCCCTACATGATTCCAGATTATTTTTTTTTTACATCATAATAAGACAAGTATAAAAAGCTTTATTTCTCTTTTTTTGGTAGTATAATAGGCACTTCCGCATAACCTATGTGACCTTCATCAAGGGATCACTCCTGGTCAAGTAGTTCAGACCAGCTAACTGTGTATCCTGACCCTAAAATTCAAAGCCTGAAGCAAACTATTTTCTCTCCCATAAATAATTTTCCTTATCAGGAAAACCTGGCTCCAGATTAGGGCCCAGGAACAAATCAACACACATGTGATATGGATGTGATTTAGCCCTGGAGCTAAACAGAGAGTGAAGCAGTTAAACAGCATATCCACATTGAGTTCACCCACTTCTCTCCTTATTTTGCACCTTTGTAAATGTGCAATGGACATCATCATGCAAGTCTCTGAATAAATACACTGAACCATTCTGCCTTGCTTTTGTTAATGCATCCCTTGCAGTATGCCAGGTTCTGCTTGCTGTTGCTGGACCTGTCATTGTGAAGAGTAAAAGCTATAAATGTCAATATGCTAGATCAAGAAATTATAAACTAACCTGGGAAAATTAAAATATACAGCATCTAAAAAGGAGCAATGCATATTAAACATCTCTGAAAAAAATGAGAGGATGAGACACAACAGAATGCTGAAACACTCAGTTACACACTATGCAGCAGATTTTATTACAGACTTAAGGGTGTAGTGCATTTAACAGTTAATAATTTCCACTGAAAGAAAACTTAGGTACAGAGAGGACAGTAAGACTTTGTACATAAGTCCCAAGGCACAAGAATATAAATAAAGAAGGAGAGGATACAATTGCTGTCAGCACAGTGATGGTGAATATGTAAGATGAAGAAAGAACGTTATTTGATGCAGGAACTTATTTTATTAATTTGAAAGTATACACATTCGAATATTTCTTTTCCTAAAACCAAGAATGTCTGTTTCTCTTCTATATTTGTTCTTGTTGAAATATTGGATACATCATTAAAGTTACTTTGTTTACATTGCCAAATCAAAGGCAGTTTTTGCTGAACCAGTAAAGTGAAATTGATATTTTTACATCAAAAAGGTTATTTTAAAAGATACAAAAATGCTATATAAAACCTCAAATAAAAGTTTTGATTTACGTTTGGCATTCCTTAAACTCCTACTTAATATTTCCTTTTTTAAATTTAGGTCAACTTTCAGAAAAACCATGCATTTTTTTGAAAACAAACAAAAAAACCCCCTCCCTGTAAAAGTTCCTAAGGAACAATGTAAAGGAAAGACAACATATACTTTGGATGACAGAAGAGGTATTAGACTGAAGGGCAAGAATCAGTTCTTGCCTCACAGTCAGTGCTCTTTGGAAGGGTTAATAGTGAAGCTGATGAGGGAGATTTGGTTGATATAGTGTACTTGGATTTCAAGAAAGCATTAGCAGAAGTCTGTTTCAAATGCTTTTAAATAAGTCAAGCAACTATGGGAAGAAAGCATAGGTCTTTAAAGAGGTAAATAATTGATTAAAAGATAGGAAACGAGAACACCATGTCCTCATTGCAGAAGCAGGACTCACTGGATACCTAGAGATATCTATGCGACAACCCTTGGGCTACTCAGCCTGGAAAAGAGGGTGAAAAATAAGGTGACATTTCCTAATGATGAAAAATTTATCATAATTATAAAGATGGTGCATGAATTCTGTGAAGAAATGGCAAAGAACCTTGTGAAAGTGAGTGACTGGCAAAAAAATGGCAGATGAAATTAAGTAGATTTGAAACATAGGTAAATGCAATGTGACACACTATGACTTCACATGTACAATATTGGGATCTGAGCTGTCACCATCACTCTTGAGGAAGACCTCAGGGACCTAAGGATCAGCCTTGTAAACAATTTTGTTAAATACCATCATCCATGACCTTAGTACAAAAAATAGGAGAATGTGAATGTGGACATTACACAAAAGACCAGTGACAGAGAGGGTAACAGCAATATGATGTAGGAAGAGTTGGTGACCTTGAGTACTAAGGTAATTCAATTAGGACTTTATGACTGAAAGCAAAAATCTGTCATGAACTGGTTCTCAAAAGAGGAAAAACCGAACAGGGATAAATGTAGCTTAGAAAATTCAATACATAACCATCAAGAGATTAAATCCTGGGATATCATTTTAAGCAAACTAGTGGGGACAATAGAAGTCCAACCCCAGTTTTGCTATGGAGCTTCATCAGTTGATAAACAAGATCTATTCCAAACTGATATCCATGTGAATTAACTACCCAAAAGAACTTGGGTAAGATTAATTTCCAGAGTCATCCTTCAGTTGTCTTGTAAAAGCGCAAACTAAAATCCAGCATGACAGAAGACAAGAAATTTTCCCAGGAGTCTGAGGATGTAAGGGAGATATAAAGCAGAGATATGAGCTAGGTATATAAAGGCCAAACCAGTAATTCTGATGTCTTGCAAAGCCTCACAAAAACAGAGGCATAACTTAGGGAGAACTGTGCAAAGGGAAACCAACCCTGTGGTTCCATTAAAGGGAGGGTTGCAAATATTTACATTGCCCACAGCACCAGTACTTCCCAGTTGCTCTGTACTAATTCTGGTGGGGATGGGAGCAGAGGAACAACAGGTCCCCTCTGCTTATGCCTCTGCTGGTCAGTGCCGTCCCATAAATTATGTTGTCATAAGGGATTACTGCCATGCTCTAGTGTAGTTTGACTTTTCAGAGTTTCTTAGCTCTGGAACACCACTCAATTGATGGAGCTACATGGCTCCTGCAGAACTCCTGGTTTGTCTGGCCAGCTCAGTGCTCAGCAAGCGAGCTCATGTCCACTCATGCTCATCTGTGTACACAGGCACACTACCTTTAATTCTGGTTTTCTGTGTGCCAAATAAAGGGCACTGCCTCCAGTTTACATTGAGGCTGTAAGAGACAAAAATGGTCACATAATGCTTAGGGCCTAAATAAAATTTAAAATTGGTTTCTAAAGTCTCATGGTGCTTTACTGACCTCCCAGTCATGCCCTAGCCCCTCTCAGGAAGAGATGTCCCCTGTACATTTCTGAACCCAGAGAACTTTTCCTTTTTTCTGTGGAAGTACATTTTCTGTACTGCAACGCTTCTGTGGTGCCAATTACAGCCACCATGCAGTGTTTCTTCAGAGTAACAGGAGAGCTTTGGAAGGGAAACATTCTGAACAAGCAGCTAAGATGAGACACTATAATCTGGTATCAGCTTTCTATCTGTCAGTTGCAATCTTAAAGGAGAACGAGAGATAGAAGAAGAGGGAATCAGGGAACTGCTTTTTAGGGAAATTAAATTACTATCCTGATACCATTGCAAAGTGTGGCTGTAAAGGTTACACATCAAAAGGTTGTACAAAAATGTTCTTCACATTTCCTTTCATCTCAAAATGATCCCGAGGAAGATAAATGGTTGGCATGATCGCTTCTTGTCAGAACTTATGCAATATGAATGTCAAAAAATAAACATCTTTTTTTACAAACAAACAGTAAGAAAATGCAAAGTAGCTAAACAGTGCTTGCACTTCTGTGTATCCACACACAAAGTTCCCATATCTTATGTTCATGATACTTAAAACCATGAATAGCCTGACATTTTCACTTTACTTGCACAAAACACCATTGTGGTTGATGCTTTAGAAAAGAGCAAATTTAACCCAACTGATTTACGTAATGTATGGCCAAACTGAGGGGTTGGAGGGAGGAGAAGGAAAGAAGGAAAACCACAGATACTTGCTCTTTTGCAAATAAAAAAGCCTACAGAATTTCATAAGAAAGAATTTTAGATCTAGAGTATATTGACAGATCAAAAAAAAAAGGTTAAAAAATTAAAGATTTAGCAGCTTAAAGGCACTTCACAGGAACTAAAAATATCTATCAAGTACTTTCCTTAAAGTTCCTAAATAGCCATAGCGGCTCCTCAAGTTTCATATTCCACAGCTGATTATTCATATATCACATAAAAAACTACCCCAACAACCAAATAAAATTTTTCACCTGTTTGGTTGCAGTTCACTAGAAGCTCCATGTACCTGTGCCATGAGTCCATGAGCTCACCATCAGAGCCTGACCCAGGACCCATTTAAGTCAATAGAGGGCCCTCATTTACCTGAATGGGCTTTTGGATTAAGAGCACTGGATCAGGATAGTGAGAATCATAATTCAAATTATAAAGTTTATTTTTAAAATTTTTTCCTTGTACTGTTTATTTCCAAAAATGTTTCAAAACTGCTTATCATATTTTTGAACTCTCAAACACGAAGGTGGTTTAATGCTCAAAAATTCAGTTAAATTTATCTTAACTGGATCTAACAACCAAATGAGCTAATTATTTTGTCTTTATTCCACAAAAATGGACAGATAAAAAATACTAGTTTGTAGTCTTTTATTTTTCCCCAAAGATTTTTCTCTTGAAGTGTAAAATAAACAGTTTTGATGCCAGAATTTCTGCTTTCTGTTTTTCTGAATGCAGAGCACTGAGAAGTTAGCCGGAGATCTCGCAGAAAGAAAATAGGAAAGACTTCTACTTTTCAGAGTGGTTGTTTTACCCCAAGCAGCTCCAGGTTCTGCAGAAAGGCAGTTTGACAGTTCTTAGCAACTCCTGGGGACAGACTTCTTCTCCAGTGGCATACTTCCAAACCTTCTGCGGCTGTAAAACTGCATGCTGATGGATCCCTTATGGTATAGAAAAGCTAATGTCGTCTTTCACAGACTGCAGAAGGAACTAAGAGGGGAAGGAGCATGACTGACCTGGACAGCTAAAAGAAGAATCCCTTAAAAAAAAAAAAAATTGTGTGGAAGAATGAAAAGGCAGCCAGCAGAAGAGAAATGAATGAGGAGCAAGAAGAGGAATTTTCCTGTTCTGGTACAGTCAGTGAGTTCTCAGTCAGTGTGGGAACCATCACCATGGATGCACCTGGCTGAGATCTACAGCCTTGGAGAAAATACGGAAGACAACTTCTGCTCAGACCATAAGCAGGGAGCAAGTGAATCTTTCCCAAAGGCCAGAACTGAAAAACAGCTTTTGTATCAGAAAACCAGTGATTCATTTCTGAAGAATTCAGAATCACTCCCTTTGCTGCTTGTAGACCAAGCACACTAAATATCCATTTTTTTCATGCATGTGATTTTTCCCTTCTATTTTGGGAACACTTATGCTTGTACCAGGTGCTTCAAGTGTCCTTCAAGCCATCTCCCCTGTAAGAGAAACATCCACTGCCTATTTCAAGCCAAGGACTTTCTGTCTTCCTATTTCTTCCTCTGTGATACACTCAGTATACTTCTCCTTTTCTTCCACCTTCTCAACATTTCCCTAATTTTATAGGCTATCTGCCTTTTACTTCTATCCCATTCCCATTTCTTCCTCTCACCTGCCCTCCACTCTCCCATTCTCTGCTTCCTCAAGGTTTTATATAGCTTTCTTTCTGCTAGCTCTTCTCTTCCACCCATCTCATCCTTACTGTTATCTTTTACTTTTCTCTGGGGCATGTATCTTTCATGGTGCCAAGCTTATTTAGGATAATGACAGAGATGCGAATGGAGGCTGTGTCATGCTGGAGGCTGTTTATGGGTGCCTACAACTCATTCTATTTGTAGGCAACGGCAGACAAACACGAGAAATGTCATCACGTGTTAAGTCCCAAAAAAGAAAACAGAAGGTATTGTAAGGA
Organism: Coracopsis vasa; assembly: GCA_026283785.1. NCBI lineage: Eukaryota > Metazoa > Chordata > Aves > Psittaciformes > Psittacidae > Coracopsis > Coracopsis vasa. The sequence goes on along the minus strand of JANHGB010042836.1, from coordinate 16,789 downwards.
AGGAATGAGGCTGTTGACAGAGTAGGTGTCTTTAGCTGTGCTTCCTCAGAGGAGTCTCAGCTCCTTCATTCTCTGAGCTCCAACGGCAGGAGCCCTCCCATAGCTCTTAAATCTGTGATACAAAGGTTACCACACCCTAAATGACTCCTTTTATGTTCTCTATTTCTCAGGCTATTTTCAATGTTTTGTTCTTGTCATGTGTTTTGTATAGTCACTATAGCAACCTTAACTGCAATTTGACCAAGAATATAAATGAGAAAGGGGAAATGTGTACATTACACTGTAATAGCTCTGTACTCATCACCTCCCAGATATTTCAGAGGCAGAATTGCAAAAGACTTCTTAAATGATCAAACAAAAGCCTCCTTTTTTTCCTTTTTTTTTTTTTTTTTAGGAAAACAAGCTAATTGCAAAGCAAATTATTTGAGCACTGTACTTGTATGGAAACCATCAGACACAATTTGCAAAGGTTACTTATTACAAATTATTAGAATGGTATGTCTGTTAGTGACTCCTCCATAATAGTGACTCAGAGCAATGAATAGTTTATATCAAACAAGGCAAAATAACACGGTTCAGATTCATATTGCAACTAACAGAAGGAATGTATTAAAATTCTGGGAAAGTGATAGAAGAGGTTTTGCACTGCTCAGAGAAGCCCCAAAATATTAACTTGGGGAAAAAGATCTCCAAGTGTTAAAATAAAATACAAAATACAAAATATTAGTAGACAGTATATTGCAAACTCTGGGTTCTTAGCGAAGTCTTATTTATACCACTGTACATCACAATGAATCCATGGAGGTCAATGCTAGCGAGTTATAATGAAACTCCTGCTGTAATTAACACAGCAGCTCAGGTTATGTGTGCCGTAGAAGTGTATCGCAAGCAGGCTTTTTCCGGGGTGACAGTCTGTCTCATAAAATCATGTGCTAGTCCTACCAGTGACAGTTTTCAAGTGGTACATCATCAGCTGTACATACAGCCGTGTGTGTGTGTCCACCTACCACAGTGAGAGACATGTTCAGAGATCCTAAGCCTCTCTTCAAGGTCCACCTACTAAAAGAGACACCAAGAGTTAATTGTACTAGCATGGAAATTTAAGCACTGTCTTGGACTACACTTTAATGACAAATATTTAATCAATTTTGAAAATTTGATTTGTTTTGTTTGTGGTGTTGTTTTAGGAAATTCAAGCAAGACTGATTAAGAGTACTAGTCAGATTTAGTCATTAGAGTAGTTAAGCAAGAATTAACTCAGTTGTTAAATGGCTGATCCCAAAATAATGAAAATAGCCTTTGGGGACCTTTTCATTCATGAACTGACACAGTGTGCCTCCAGAGCAATGGAGCTTCAATCTTGATCACTCTGTACTGAGGGGAGTTACACCTACTGAAATATTTTAACATGTTTACACATACAGGTAAGTTTTCTGAGGCCTCACTCTAACAGAGGAACCTGGCTTTCATTGTTTTTCCAACATAATTCTGTTGTATTAAATAGTTCCTTCAAAGGGGACATTACTCCAGAAAGAAAATTTATACTGAAGTATTTTCTGTATTTTCATGCTTTTGGAGTAAGTCTAGCAAATTATTATTATTATGGAATATCTGGCTGTTTGAGCTGCATGTGTTCTCCTAATCCAATTTCCATCTTTTACACTGTATCTCACATCCATCCTTGCAAACAACACTTCAGTGCTATTACGCAAACTTCTTCAATGACACTCCAGTAAAAATAAGCAAGTGCTTAAGTACTTTCAAGAATGGAGACCTGGTGAGCATCAAGACCAGTCAGACCTACGCATAAAGGAGCTGATTCCTTTTGAGAATAAGAAATAAATGTTTTGTATCACGCTATATTTTAGGTGAATAGGAACTGAATGACAGCAATACAGTGAGGCATGCAGTTATAAAGCTACTGCCAAGTGACAAGAAAAATTGTTTCAGTCTATGTGTTTTGGGACAGGAATACACAAGTCATGTGAACCAGAATTCAAAAGAAGTCGATGGATTTGATTTTTCAGTTTCTGTCACCTAAAATTCTGGTCCCCACATTGATCACAGAAGCAAATCAGGACACAAAAATATATCAAAATTGTTGTTGATTTTTCTTGGTGTTAGAGCATAATGGAAATAACACATTTAAAACTGGAGATGTTTTCGTGCTGTATCCCAGCTGAGAAGGCTAAGAAATAAACTCTCTAAAGAGTAAATGGTCACAACTCCTTTGATCTGAACTGCATTGCCTTTCATTTAGACCAAAAGAGGCAATGTTGCAATTTCTTGAAGGTGTTTACTGTTTCTTATCTGCACACAGAACTCATGGGAATAGTAATAAAGCCCACAAAAACTTCAGGTACATAACACTAAGAATAATTTAGGCACATAACACTAACATTTTCAAATACAGATCTCTGCTACAGAAGAATGCTCAAGCACAACTCCACTCGCAATTTTTACTAATTATGATTACGGATGTGTAAAAACAAACTGATCGTCAAGGGGGATAGAACTTTGCCCTTGACTGCACACTTTTCACAGACATTTAAAGCAAATTGTTCTTTTGTAGTATACAACTCACCTCCTGCTCCCCAGATGAGACCTCTACATTTTTCTTTGTTAGAAAAAGTGTAGATCTCCACATTCATATTTCTTGGTACAGGGTTTGAAAGAATAGTTCAGTTTATTCTGCACTTTAAAGTCATTATGCCATCCTAAACAGAAGAACTGCAAACTGATGTACTGGGTATAACTGCAATTTTAGAAGGATTAATCTACCTGCACGTAGTTGTCTCAGTATGTAAGCAGACGAAAGCTGGTGGATGTTGTAAACACAATATTTGCATATCTTTACATATAAAGCAGACATAAAAATGGAACTTACACCTTATAGTAACTTGTGGAAATCACAAAAACACTATAAATAGCCCTATTAATAAATTCAGGTACCCTCCAGTCCTACTCCCCATGGCTCCAGACCTGCCTTGCAGAGTCAATGTCATTGAATAATGCCAAATTCTCCCTAAATAATAATAAAAAAAAAATCCAAAAAGTTAGTCTTGTTTAGGATGAGAAAAATTGATAAAGGAGTGGAGCTGTAAGTCACTTGTGACAGATAACAATATAAATCGCCTTAATTTAATAATCAATAAAATCACAACTGGATACAGAAAGTATTGCTGTAGCTCAGGAACAGTAAATATCTTTTCTTTGGATAAGAGGATTCATTGAAAACTTGTGGAAAAAACCCAAACAAATGCATCTTACATTTTCATAAACCATGATTAAATGAAATTTGCAACATAATTATGGTGCTGATTTGTGGGTTGTTTCTTTTTGGGGGGGTTAGGGATTTTTTTGTTGTTGGGCTTTTTTTGTTTAAACTGTTCAGGCACGTAATTGTGGACATAGTGTTAGAGACATGCTTTGGTGGGGACGTTGGCGGTGTCAGGTTTATGGATGGACTTGATCTTAAGGATCATTTCCAACCTAAAAGATTCTACAATTCTATGAAATATAAGAAAGAAGAATCTATCTCAGTACCTTGGCTATCAAAATATTGCTTAACCCGCTTCATGGTATCAGAATACAAATCAGTTTCTGTCATAGAACTGAGCAGCATCAAATAATTACAGTTCCTCTCATGGTTAACATGAATGTACTCAGGTTTACACCTTTGCCACATGGTTGGTGCTGTCCAGGAAATTTTATAGTCAGGAACATTGCTATGGGAAACCAGTGCATTTTCCAAGCATATGGGAAATCTCTGGTACAGATGTTTTAGAAAAAGGTTTCTTTGCAGATCAAAGAGTATCAATCAAATTTGAGCAAGCAATTTTGATAACTACTATTAACATTGCCATAATCGGATAGATTTTTGAGATATTAATAGCAGAAGTGAGAGTTACTAAACAGTCACACCTATAGATTGTTTTACTATTATTAGGTATCTTAAATTTCTAAAAACTCTAAGAAGTTTGGGAATTTTAAAGTAAGAATATAAACCTGCATTAATATGTTAAGGCTCCCTTGAATCATGCTTGGAAAAAAGCATCACTCAGGTCCAGTGTCTTAGAATAATATCAGTCTGTGTCTGAAATAAAACATGACTGGTAGGATAGTCCACAGATGACCAGGTTATATAAAAATGTATCTGTTTCAAGAGTGATCAGATTGTCTGAGAATGGATGGCCCACAATGTAAACAAGATGGATCTGAGAAAATACAGATTAAAAGGTAGTCCACAGAACTGGTGTGTTAACACAATTAAAGAAAACAGAAATCAATTTTAATCAGTTAGTCTTGAACAGGGATCAAAGTATTATTGCAATTTAAACATACAGATAACCATCAAAATTTACCATAATTCATGGCAGATGTGGTGCAGCCTCTAAATTGGGCATATAAAGCTGTAGCAAACCCCACAGAGCTGCATGAGGGATCTTTTCAGAATCAGGTGTGCAGAACTGGTACTGTGGTATCCCGCACTGTGTAACTAATTACGCAAGCATCACTTTGTTAGTGTGAAAGTGAGCTGTACCATAGAATCTGGTCTAAGGTTTCATTAGTGGTGTTTGGTCTCTTTACGTGCCCTTGAGGTTTTGTCTGGCTGTAAAATCTGAATGTAACAGTTCACCTACTTTGTCTTTACTGACAGTATATTCTGCTGTAGTTACTGTTTGATAATAGTGATAGGGAAATGGAAGCTGACCCTTTAAGGATAGGATAGGAGCCCTGTAGCTCCTTTTTGGTGAGAGTTAAGAGAGATCAGAGCATGTGAGCAATGTAGAGCTGCATCCAGAGTTACGCCGTTGTGCTTCTGGAAAAGGTTGGCCTGTGGCACTTATTCAGGGAGGTTTCAGCCTACTAGGCACCTATAAAAAAAGGATTACATTCTCACAATAGACAGAATTTTTCTTAAAAAGCTAAGTCTTGTGACTAAAGGTGTAATATGTGGAAACCTCACCTACAGCCTGATTCTCATGGAGACTTATTCTAAGCAACAGTGATAATATATTATCAATTACACACCCCTTATATGTCTGAATAATTCTTAATATTAAGGCAGGCTCTGTGAGTGCTTCAAGGCACAAATAGAGCCCACAGTGAGCAGAGATCCACCGATATTTCTTTTTCTGTTTTAAGAACTTTATTCTTCAAAGGAGCATCAGTTTAATAGTCAGAAAAAGACAGACCAGTCTAATTTTTTGTTGCTTTATCCATTCCAATTCAACCACTTATGGCTATGGGAGAATATTTCAAAAGCAGAAATAGGCAGGTAGATGCTCAGCACCCACTAAATGCCAAAGGGAGTTTGGTTCCTAAGCCCCTCATGCCTATGAAAATCTCCCACAGAAGTTTCAAGTATAACAGAACATCTTCAGTGCTGACTTTGTATTACGTATTCTCATTTTCACTTCAAACCTTAAGCAAATCACCTATATCATAAAATAAGCTGTGTGGTTCGGTTGATATGCTGGAGGGAAGGGATGTCATCCACAGAGAGGAACCTTGACACACTTATGAGGTGGGCTGATGCCAACCTTATGAATTTTAACCATGCCAAGCGCAAGGTCCTGCACCTGGGTCGGAGCAATCCCAGGCACAGCTACAGGTTGGGCAGAGAAGAGATTCAGAGCAGCCATGTGGAGAAGGACTTGGGGGTGTTG
>JANHGB010042836.1:367-11017 GCA_026283785.1 Coracopsis vasa | reverse complement strand
CATTAGGGACTGTAGTGATAGGACAAGGGGTAACGGGTTCAAACTGAAACAGGGGAAGTTTAGATTGGATCTAAGGAGGAAGTTCTTTACTGTGAGGATGCTGAGGCGCTGGAATGGGTTGCCCAGGGAAGTTGTGAATGCTCCATCCCTGGTGATGTTCAAGGCCAGATTGGACAGAGCCTTGGGTGACATGGTTTAGGGTGAGGTGTCCCTGCTCATGGCAGCGGGGTTGAAACTAGATGATCTTCAGGTCCTTTCCAACTCTAACTATTCTATGAACTATTCTATTCTATAACACAACATTTTCTTGTTTTTCCATAGACTGCATTTTAAAATGAGTAGAATAAAAGCCAGTGACTGACAGACCCTTTGGTGAACATGCAAAATGAAAAAGATACCAAGAATTTCTCTTTCCTAGCACTAGGGTTCATGCCATACCCCCAGCCCCCCAAGGAATCCTGCCTTTTTTCTAATGTGGAAAGCACAGCAGTCTAGCCGGGATAAAGAAGCACACGCCATCACTGTGGATGGATGACTGGGGAGAGTCACTCATTCACTTAACAAAAAGACCAAAGCCATCCACCTAGTGTTAGGTACATAATTTCTGTAAACTACCTAGACAACAGATACAGAACATACTCAGATACAGAACATGATCAGATACTACCTGAGTTCTTGCTGTCTGTCAGCTACGTGCCTAAAATTAGGTAATATGGGTCTTAATCTCTACATCTCTCCACTGACTAGACAGGCAGAACAGGCTCTGTTCCAGGGACTTGGAAGTATGGGAATACCTCCTGCACATAGAGTGAACTAGGAACATCATTATTACCCACTTCTGTATATTCTACACAAAAAACAACTAAGAGTAAATGACTGAGCACCAAGGTCCTGTGGAAAAAAACAGAAAAGATGACTGTGCCACATATGCTTCATGAAGGTCTTTCCAGATCGACAGAACCTATTTCTAACAAACTCAAAATTGGCAGTATTCATTACCTTTTAATGATCTTTTTTTATAACTGAATTTAACGAAGTGACCCAGTTCAATCTTATTGGCTCAAGAAGACTTATGATATGTCAGTTCCCTCCCAAGCATTTATGTATTCCACACTGACTCCAGCACATTACCATGAGAATGTGGGGTTGTTTTTGAGGATCAAATGAGTTTTGTTTTACTTCCCAAAATTTTCAAAGAACTCTTATGCTGGCTGAAATATGAAGACTCATGTTCCCACAAGGAAGCATGGACCACAGATAATAACACCCAGAACTAACAATAATCATCACAAATAATAATAATAAAATTCCAAATTGCTCAGTTTCTTAGTAATTTCCTTAAAAAATATTTAAAGACATGAAATTACTGCATGCTTAGAATAGATGATAGTGAAATTCCTTGTTCTGCTTTTCATTCACTCCATTTTACTACCATATTATGGTGGGCTTAAAATACAGAGATTTAGGCAATGTCAGGTAAACACAATCTGCATGTAATGCAAAGACAAAACAAATTTAATCAGAAATAGGTCCATATCAAAAATGACAATGATGCTATCTTTTCATCTGATTCTTTCAGATCTGCAGTCCAGTAGCTATGCTCCCTACAAAGACAGGAATGGAGACTTAACAGGAAAGGGAAAGGTGAGTGCGAGAAGCAGGTTATTTCTGTGGTAAGTTCTCTTATTGCTTAAGTCCTATAGGCAGACTGGGTTACCGATGTTCTCAATAAGAAAAGCCCCTCTTCCACATCTTTTTTGACAGAGGAACTCTAGAAGCTGGGAGAGGAAAGGCAATGGCAGCTTAGCAAGTAGATGAATTGTAAAGGACTAAGGAAGAAGGACAGATGATCACTTTGTCAGCGACATGGACAGTGGGATTGAGAACACTCTCAGCAAGTTTGCTGACAACACTAAGTTATGTGGTTTGGTTGATACGTTGAAGGAAAGGGATGCCATCCAGAGGGACTCTGACACACTTGAGAGGTGGGCCCATGAGAGCCAATGCCCTCAGGAAGTTCAACCAAGCCACATGCAAGGTCCAGCGCCTGTGTCGGGGCAATCTTAGGCACAGCTACAGTTTGGGCAGAGAAGAGATTCAGAGCAGCCTTGAGGAGAAGGACTTGGGGGTTTTGGTATATGAGAAACTTAACATGAGCTGGCAGAGTGCACTCACAGCCCAGAAAGCCAACTGTATCCTGGGTTGCATCAAAAGAAGCATGACCAGGTGATCCTGCCCCTCTACTCTGCTCTTGTGAGACCCCACTTGGAGTACTGTGTTCTCAACATAAGAAGGGCATGGAGCTGTTGGAGCAAGTCCAGACAAGGGCCACAAGGATAATAAGTGGACTGGAGCAGCTCCTGTGTGAAGACAGGCTGAGGAAGTCGGGGCTGTTCAGCCTGGAGAAGAGGAGACTGCATGGAGACCTCATAGCAGCCTTCAAGTATCTGAAGAGGGCCTAGTGACAGGACAAGACGTAAGGGGTTCAAACTTAAACAGGGGAAGTTCAGGTTAGATATGAGGAAGAAGTTCTTTACTTGAGGGTGGTGAAGCACTAGAACAGGTTGCCCAAAGAAGTAGTAAACGCTCCATCCCTGGCACTGTTCAAAGCTGGGTTGGACACAGCCTTGCGCAACATGGTCTAGAGTGAGGCATTCCTGCCTATGGAAGTGGGGTTGGAACTAGGTGATCTTAAAGTCCTTTTTGACCTTAACTTTTCTATGATTCTGTGATCCTTGTGTGGAACTCACTGTTTTATAACAGCTGGCTAAAATGTTGCTCAAGAAGAGAATGAGATGGCAAAGAACGAAAAACTCATCTAGTGACAAAGGCTAGACCTCTCTTAGTTTCATGCATGAAGAGTAGAACATGGTTCTGCCTTCTTTACATCTTTCCAAATGAAAAAAATAATGGCTGGTTAAAGCAAGCAGAGACACTTAAGCTCATTATTGATGAAGATCATTAATGGTTCTCTTCAGAAGGGCATTTTGCCAGCTTTTCTTAAGCAGCAGTTAGGCTCTTTTTCAAAATCCTACCTTTGGGTGACGTTAGCAAAGCCAATACTGTCCAATGTCAGGCCACCGAATATTTGGGAAGATAACTGATGTTATGCTGATGGGTCAATTCTAGCAATGTTTGCATTTCAAAGACTTTGTTGGTCCCCATCTGGCTTGGTCAGTATGTGAGCAGAGAAATGAGACTACATGTTTACTTCCTAATCGCCTTATTCTGGTGATGGGCCCCTTGGGTTTTTTTCCTGTGAGGGGGATATTATTGATAATTGGTTACTGCAGGAAGAACACATCCAGTTCTTCCTTTACATGTAAAAAATTCTACCAGTAGATATTCTTGTCCCATGCTTTTAGAGAGCTGTTAAGAGTAACACAGCGTTGCAATTGAAACTTGAATGCAAAAGATAGTTTAATTTTATACCTCCTTCTCACTCAGTCAAGATTCTAGTCTTGTTACTTGTTTAGGACATGATCCTATCATCACTGAAGTCAATGGAAAGGGTGACACTTAGCTCAGGTTCCCAGCATGCAAAGGTATCACTGGATACTGAATAAACACTCATGTGTACTCTATTACTTTACAGGAATTGTGAGGCTGTTTTACTTTGGAGGAAAGTGGAATACACCTCTTTGTTCTCTAATGAAGGGTCAGAATACATACATGGGAAAGAAATCACTTTAGTTTACATGCATATAAGCAGCCCAATTCATGACGCTGCACTCCTCTGTGCAGCCACATCATGGAATAGAAATAGGAATTAGAAGCAGATTAATATATAAATGAAAAACCACGTAAGGAAACAGTTTGGAGGTATTTAGGTAACTTTAAACCTAACTTTGTCATGCAGTTTGCTTAAACCAGACCATCAAATTCTTTTATCCAGTCAATACAGAGAGATAACTAGCTGTGAAATCCAGCAAGCACCTAAAGAGTGTCCCTCTGCAAGCCTGCACAGACCACTTTACTGTGTGAGGAATTCAAGCATCAGAAGATTTCTGAAGCACAGGTAGGCACAAATTAGGTGATTAAGGTACATAGGTGAAATTCATCTGCTCTGAAGAAATATTCTGAGGTGTGCTGGAAGTTATTTCTGCAATTCTCTATTGAGAATATATATATGGGCTTCACAAGATTATTCGTATCTCTGATATTCTGCTGGGACTGTCACTATTACTACTTTCTAGCTTAGTATACCCCATGAGCCCATCCCCAGAGCTCAGAAAGCTGCAGCAACATCTTCCTAATAAAAACCTCACAGCAATCCTCTCTGTCTTTGCTGCAGTAACCTTTCCTTATGACTGGGCAAAATGTAGCCAAAATGTTCAGTTAGTATAAGTCATAGGAACTCATTTCCTGGAGCACCTGCCAAAGTGAATACGTCTCTAGAGATTAAGTCACTTCAGTCAAGGCCTTTTTAAGTCTAAGTGTAATTTGTTGATAGTGATTATTTTTAAAGCACTGATGATTGCACACCTGGTTATCTGTGCATTCTCCCCATTTTTCTATCATGCCTGTTAACAGTTCTTGTGAAGACCCTGCTATTAAAATCTAAATAAAAAAAATCAATGTCAAGATAGAAGGACTGATTCTATCTTTGGAATTACTTTCATCCGGCAATCTGGCAGAATTTAAGTCCAACCAAGCAGTCTCAAGGTGTGATAAAAAAGGAGATGCAAAATGCTTGACTAACTGTTCATGTTGATATGTTTGATTTTTTTATTGCAGTCTATTTTGTTTTCCATATATGAACTGTCCACCATCACGATAATGGTTAACCCTTAAATGAGAGCAATATCTAATAAGGAATAAAGATCTCAAGTAATCTAGCTAGAAGAGGTGATTATCGACAATTTTTAAAGAACTGTGCAAAATTACCCTTGCTTTAGCTTTACTCCTCTTTTTTTCCTCCTTTCACTATTAACAGTCTTTCCCTTTCTTTTCCTTTCCTCTATGGATTCAAAAGTTTCTTCCCTGTTTGCCTCTGATTCCTCTAGCTTCTTTAGTGTCTCTATTCTACCCAGCCATCTGATTTCTCTCATGATCAGTATCATAACTTCTCAGCATTTTTCTCATGACTTGTACTCTTCTTGTCCTCTTTCCTCTGTTCTGACAATTCACCCCTTACTAGATGATCTTAAGGTCCTTTCAAACCCTAACTATTCTATGATTTATAGATTAGTCTTTCCCATGTTAGAAATACTATTTTACCTATGTTTCCCGTTATTTCACTTTCATCTCCCAGCTACTATTTCGTGCTTCATGAGAGAAGAACAAGAACATGAGAACATTAGTTCTTACCATAACACTATCAGAAATCTATTCCAACCAACTTGTTTTCTCTGATGTAGTTTTAAACTTCTTCAGAGACATGTGGAAGTATTCACTTTAAAATCTCTACAGACTTTCTATCTAAAGTTCATGAAGACACCGTTTTCATCCACTCAGGCCTGACACACAGATTTTCTTAGAATACTGTATGTCCATGTCTTCAACAATTCTCTTTGTCTGATTACCAAGGTGGTATATTTGAGAACATACTTCTCATCCACTCTTCAAATTACTGTGTGGGTTTTCTGTCCTTGCTTTCTTTCTCTCTTCCCTCTACACCTTGTTTCTGTGTGATCTCATCAGCAAATACAAATTCAACTACCATCTGTTTGCTAATGACTCACAGATATACTAGTCTACTCCAGACTAATCTCCTTATGTCCAAACTGAAATCTCAGCCTGCCTTTCTGATATCTCCTTATGTATATGTAGCCATCATCTCCAACTCATCATGAATAAAACAAACAGCTTATCCTTTCCCATGCACCAAACCTTTCTTTCTCAGTTAGTTAGCTCAAAATATAAGTCAAAATTCTAACTTGTGTCTTTTTCCATAGATAAAAAATCTCTAGTTTCTATGAAGACTAAATGAATTGCATGGTTCACCAGAAGGAGATTGCACAAAGAAAGGCTAAAAACTCTTGCAAATGCTTAAACAAATAGTATAGCTCAAGTAGCTCAAGTGACAGCAATTCACTAGATGCTAAACCAAGCACTCTGTTAATACAGTCAATATGTGTTAATAGTTAAGACACTGCATAGCTGTACATCAGCATCATAGTCACTCTTAGGCAAAACATCTCAAGTGAAGTAACTAAGAGTCACTATCTCAGACTCTCAGTACACATGGGTATGGAGCCTTCCTGAAAGGTATGACCAAAGTCTCCTCACAACCAAACATCTATTCTTCTCTCTCAATAACAATTTCCAGCTTTGACAAATGCAGTCTTGCCCTGCCCATATCCAATCAGATTGCTGCCAAAAAGATTGTTTTCTGAGCTATTCTTTGCTTCCCTCCACTGATTCTTCCTTATCTCTCCCATCTGAAAGGAGTTACTGCTCTTTGTTCTCCAAGCTTGCTGTCACTGTCATATTTTGCTCATTATCAAGATACTGACTTGCCTGTCTTTAAACCATAATGTTAGCTACAGTTACCATGTTAATTGGCTGCTTCAAACTTTCTTGCATAGCATACCTCCTGCTTAACTAGAAAATAAATACCTTCTTTTCCTTGAACTTCTTTAACAAAGTTTCCTTTTTCTCTGTTAACCCTCTAAAATCAAAATGGTTAAACCTCTGAGCAACCTAAGTACCTAAGTGGAATGACCTTGGTGTTCTCTCCTATAGCCTGAAGGCTATCACCTACAAATCCCACCTTCCCTCAAACGCACAAATGTCTTTCAGAAGTCTCATCTTCCTAACATCAATTATTTCACCTTAAGGACAGATGGGATCAGTGTAGGTGCTTAGAAAAGACACAGTGTGCTGGAGCCTCTCCTGGGGGAGCTACGTAATGCTTGAGGGTACTTTAAAACAGGCAACATACCTCTCCCCGCACAGCCTTGCCAACTGTTCCCCCTAAACTAAGCACTCCAGAGGGAACACAATATAGTAGAACAATTAATTTAGCCCCAGGGACCCTCTTGAACAACAGTATGGTAACGTCCTCTCTTGCTGACCAATATTTCCTTAAAGTATCCTGCCTGCCAGTCTGTAACCATCTTTTCCCTACAACTCTCTCCTGTTTTCTCCTTCTGTTTCCAGCTTAGAAGACTTTTGTACTTACATTTATTGGCCTGAGCTGGTACAGTATATAAAACAGTGATGTAGTTGTAGCTGATGTTGCAGCTGCAGTTGATGCAGCTGTAGTCATCATTATTGTCAATCTTACAAGAGAAACTTCTAGCTTGGACAGAGTGTTACAATAAAAAGAAAGCAGAAGCAAATCTGAACCCAAACAACAAAATTTCTAACTGTAGACAGTCTGTGGGTAGCATGGCCTCCTTTTTATTCTTTGTGGTATAACAAATTGTGATAAGGAACATATGTATATATAAACATTTTTTACTATTCCAGCTCGGAAGACTATTACAACTAAAGAAATCATTAAATGTTTAAAGTCTGAAAACAGAGATGTTGAAAAGAGAGTGTGTTAAGTAAGAGTATTCAGAACTCTGCTCTCTGTTTTTGCTTACAACTAAGGAGCTTGTGTGACAAAAAAACATTTTGATGAAGTTGCTTATGGATAAGACTTCTACTTTATGATTTCCTCACCCTAAATCTGTGTTCTCCTGAAGATTTCTCTTCTTATAGAATTTTTTCCCCAACATACTATTTCAAATTTTAAATTTCCACGTTTTTTAACTTAACACTTCACAATCACCTTCTGGCAGAAAACTACTGCTTTCTGTCTCCACTGGCAAGTACAAATTCTGGTTATGTGTTCCCCCAAGCATCCCTTTTTAATGAGTATACAGTACATTTTCAGCTATGTTCTGAATCAGTAGTTTTGCTTAGATATGTGCAAAAATCCCTACAACTTACAGAAAGACGCTTCTTCGTCCCTGAAAGTGACAATACAGAAAGGTGGATTCAAATTATTAACATAACAAGCTGGTAAAAATGAAAAGACAGAGGGAAAACTAACATTTCAGACTTCTTACATATATGTATATATGGCATAGGGAAGCAAAAGGACATGCTCTCAGTTAAAAATAAATCCCTGTCAAGTTACCTTTAAATCACCCTGATTAGTACAAACAGTCTTGACATATACACTCCCCCATACTATCTATAGGGAATAGAAATATTGCCTCTGTTCAAACTTATAAATTTGCAGATTTTATGGTAGTACATTAGGTACTTAAAATACAATAGAGAGATTACAGTCATTAGGTGAGATCGTCTTCTGTTATTACCGTGTTTAGCTACTGAAGTTCCATGCTGAGCTGCTTGGTGGAGATTTCTCCTGGAATGCCAAGCTTTAGCTCCACAGTCATCTTCCATCTCTTTGAGGTCTGGCAAAACTTTGGAGTCACACAGGGTTTCTAAAAGTCACTGTGACAGGTACTTCAGTCTGCAGAGAGCCTGAAATGTCAGCTGAGGGAACTGTGCTGTCCCATTTACCTCAGTAAGGCACTAATTCAGGCAACATGTGATAATGTGCTAAAGCCCAACAATGTTTATGCATGTGGTTTACTGTCATAGGATGTGAGAAAGGAGAGAAGGTATCTTTTGCAGTGATAGTGGTTGTTTAGCAGTGTCCATTTATTTGGCCTTATCTAGATGCTATGATGGGAAGAAATTATCCCTTGTTTAGCTCAACAGAGAAGGAGCCAGGTCCCAAAAACTCAGTAAAGGCTAGAAAATCCTCTGAAGACCAGCAAGCTTCAGGAAACAGTAAATCTAACCCCAGTGAGTCAAGACCAAGAAAGCACATATTATATTATACTGGAGCTTCTGCAGAATCTGCTATGAACAGGGTTAAACAGCAACTTCTCAAATTAAGAATGCTTACTTAAACAGCATAGCAAGAAATTGTAGAATCATTATTGTTTTCAGTTAGACTCAGAAAACCATAAATGGAGTTTATTTATAACTTTTTAACTATTCCAACTCAACAGATAATACAATGAAACAAACCTAAACCCAACTGTGATCTCTTAGAACAGATGCAAAAAATCTTTGTTTTAAAAATCTAAGCCTCAGACTACTGCAGGCCAGAAAGGAAAAGTCTCAGTTTAAGCTTAGCGACCTTTTCTCTCTTTCTCAAAATCTGTAGCAAATTATTCCCAGCCCACTGACATGGAGTAAGAGGAGAGGTGTACACGTGGAGCCTGACCAGCTCTGACTGGGGAATTCTGCACAGCAGCTTGACTACATCGTATCTGGTACTAACAAGTATTAGCATCATTTCACTTTCACGAACACAAAAAAAAAGACTCCCCGAGGCGTTTTTAAAATATGGATGCATACTAAGACTGGTTCACTGCTCTGAAAGGCCCGGCTCCGGAGCTCAGTGAGCTTGGGAGCTAACGGGAAGAGCGGATAGGGAAACACAGGGAAGCGGAGTGCGGCCAGGGCGGGAGCGCTTGCCACGAGATGGCAGCAATGCCACGTCGTTCCCGGCAGCTTGTCTGGCCCTGGATTTCCTTTCCTCCCCCCCACCTTTTTGACTGAGAAGCGCAAGGTTTATACATAAATACAACCTTATTACAAAGTCAGCCTACCTTGTTCAGTGTCCATTCACCACCTTCTTGCAACTTACAATGAGAAAACAACTTTGCATATTTCACCATGAAAACTCATCATAAGTGAGTAATTACAACCTTGAAACTACCTTTCCAAAGCTGTTCACATTTCTGTCTTTCCTTCCTATGATCCTTTGCGTTTTAATTATGGATATAGGTAAGCATTAATTATACAGTCAGGCCCGGTGCACAGTGGTGGTGGTAATCTTTACAGTTCTTACTGGATTGAAAGCCAGGTTTGGGCACCTTTTTGCCACCCATTTTGCAGGTAGGCCTGGCACCAAAACCATTGTTGGCAAAGGGCATCACCTGCCACGGCCGCGGGAGAATATGGGAACTCGAGACAGGCCAGCCCTGGGTCACCATCTCCTTTCCTTCGGCTCGGGGAACAAGCCCTGCTGAATCCAGGGTGGCATCGGGGAAGCCTCTGCCTCCATACCGCCATGCCTGATTCTGGTGGGATTTCTTGTTTTGGAAAGGGTAGTTAATGGCAGAAATTCCTCTTGGCAACAGGAGCGCTCAGGAATGGCAACATAAAGACAAAGCAGTGTTCCGTAAGGAGACGCTGGTTTCTCTCCTTCCCCTCAGGAACAACAGCTTGTTCAGACGAACAACTTGGACAGAACGAGTGGGGCACATTTTGGATTCGAAAGCCTTCCTATCTCAGGAGCAGGGACCAGAGAAGCAGAGAGTTTCACCAAGGACTAGGGATTCCCACCCTACCCCGGTGCACACACCACCGCATCCTACACACGGGCAGAGGGGCCGGGACCGTGCTGCCGGAACAGCCGGGTGACAGAGCGCTGGGGCACAAGGCGCCGGGACAGCGCAGCGAAAGCCTCCGGGCAGGTGTAGCCCTGAAGCCACCGCCCTTCCCCGCGCCGAGGGACGGCGCTCCCGCTCCTCCGCCTCCCTCCCCGAGTTTCCACAGCGCCAGGCAGCCCCCCGGCCTAGCCCGGCCTCCTCTAACCCCTCAAGTCTCCGCTCGCACGAAGAAAGGGTCAGCCCCTCCGCGCTGCCAGCTCCGCGCCGCTCCGCCTCCTTCCCCTGCCCGCCGCCG